>JAXCGZ010002116.1:95000-97500 GCA_037179515.1 Halocaridina rubra
CACTCTTCTAGCTTCGAGTGATGGCAAGTCTAATTCCCTCAGCCTCTCATCATAACCGAGATTGCGTATTTCTGGCACCAGTTTCGTGGCATGTCTTTGAACTTTTTCAAGCTTAGCTATGTGCTTTTTCAAGTGCGGATTCCAAAAGGGGGCTGCATATTCGAGTTTTGGCCTCACATAGGTTACATAAATATTTCTGAACATTTCCTTGTCCATGTGCCTGAAGGCTACCCTTACATTTGATAAGAATGCATATGCTGCCCTTACTACGCCATTTATATGTATTTCTGGAGACAAATCTGCCAGTATGTTTACTCCTAGATCTCTCTCATTTTCTGTCTCTTGAAGTTGTACTCCAGCCACCGAGTAGTCAAGCTTGGGCCTTCTTGCACTTGTACCCATTCTCGTTACCTTACATTTTGAGGTATTGAATTTCATTAGCCACTTTTCTGACCACTCATGCAGATTATTTAGATCCTCCTGAAGTTCTCTACCATTGTTCTCGTTTTTTACTTTCTTCACAATCTTTGCATCATCTGCAAACATATTCATGAATGAATTTACAGACTCTGGTAGGTCATTTACATATACAAGGAACAAAAGTGGCCCTAAAACTGAACCCTGTGGAACTCCACTACTAACTGTGTGTGTGTGTGTGTGTGTGTGTGTGTGTGTGTGTGTGTGTGTGTGTGTGTGTGTGTGTGACAAGAAATGGAAAAAAACAAATAACTCTCGTTGGTCCGGGGCACCAATACCATATTTAAGGAAAAGTAGCAGCTTAAGGACAAGGCAGTTATAGGAGAATGATAATCAGAAAAGAAGACACGCTGAAAGAACAGTAAGTTATGAAGATTTACAATAATAATGAGAGAGTAAGCAAAGAGAAACAGAAATGGGGAGTGTTGTGACTTGTCATAGCTGAAGGTAATAAAACAGATGTGTAACCTATACGCCAGCATGTTACGAGTAGATGCAGACAGAGGCCGAATTTGAAGGAAGACTTAACACTGACTGTCTTGGCCAGTCCTCTTAAAGTCAAAAATACATTCCGCTGTAATAATACACACACACACACACACACACACACACACACACATATATATATATATATATATATATATATATATATATATATATATATATATATATATATATATATAACGGTCAATTAAAATGGCAATATAAACCATCACGATATTTTATTACGATCTTCAGTACTAATCCTAAATAAAGACTAAAATATAAGTACAAAGCACTATGAAAGAATAACAACATTCTTACAACTAATCCTTAAAAATAGAATAATGATTACAATAATCAAATATTCAAATGGGGTAGACACAGACAGATCGGAGCTGGGAAACTAAAGCTCCAAAACTTTCCTAAAAGGGGGTTTACACGGTCAAACGGTTCGTCGAACGCGGTTCGACAGACAAGTGTTTGAAGTGATGTTCGAACGTGTGAACGGGGTATTTGGTTGTCGAACACGGAACCAGATACCAAACGGTTCGTCGAACGCGGTTCGACAGACAAGTGTTTGAAGTGATGTTCAAACACTTGTCTGTCGAACCCAAATCGAGCGCTCTAACCACTGCGCTACCGCGGCCCCCAAGGGATCATAATGACAAGACACTATTCTAAAACACGCTTCCTCCCTCTTGCCCTCCCGCCCCCCAAAAAAAAAATAAAAGAAAGAAAGAAAATACAAACAGTAATTAGTGCTCTCTCTCTCTCTCTCTCTCTCTCTCTCTCTCTCGTGTCCAAGGCAACTGTTAGAGAAAATACTCTCCTTAAGACAGTTTTTATGGAATGGATCAATAGGACAATCATCCCCACATGAGCACGTAGCTAGAAGCTTGTATTACTACAGCAAGGGTGACATTGCATCAATTTAACAATTACCTCCCAAATATAGTTTCCAAGCACAGTTTATGATATTTATAGAATGAAGCGCGATCATACGGTTGGTCCATGTCACCCTCTCTTTCATTGCTCAATATGGTTATTGTATGTGAAGGTGATTGAATATTTGGTTGATCCATATCTTCAGTACTCTTAATCCCAGCTTACTGTAAGCGAGGAAGATTGTTTGTTTAATCAAACTCTGTGGAATAATCTTAAAGCAGGATTAGGTGATCAGCTTAGTAATCGCCTACGTAAAAAAAAAAAGTTATTCTGGATCAATGGATCAGCTGACCAATCACCCTCACTTTGACTGACCAAGGTTGAAATGTACTTTAGTGGCAGATATGGATCAATGGAGCTATCCACCTCACTTAAGTTTGGTTCCAGAGGATTTAAAAGGGCGATAAGGTTCAACCGAACAATAACCCTAACTTTAGCATGGATCAAGACTACAACAGAGGGTGATGTGGATCAAAAGAACAATCACATTCGCTTAAGTGTAGCTCAAGATAATACAGAGGGTGATATAAATTAATCGAACAATCACTCTACCCTTAGCATGGTGCAAGAGTAGTCCATGTGGTGATATGAATCA
>JAXCGZ010002117.1:0-27500 GCA_037179515.1 Halocaridina rubra
AGTAGTAGTTTATTGACAAACAAGAATATTTATTTTTTTACAATACAATGAATTACAAAGACAATAAAAACAAATAATAAAAACCATGAAGATACCAACAATATCACCACTTATTTGTCCATTAAAAGAACATTACAATATATTCAACTTAATACGAGTTATGTCATACACCATTATTTAATATTACATTGAACATCCTGAAAATAATTTCAAAACCTCATTAACATGTTTACATATTATTATTTTTATTATTACTGCAGTAAAAATAACCTCAATTTTAAGATTTTGTTGTTGCTAGATGATGCCATTTTTCATAAGATTGACTTTGAAGCCCCATCCTCCTCTCCTCCATCCTCCTCCACTGCTTAGCTACCCCCTCTTCCCCCATCCATATATTACTTCCTCAATGTTTTTAAGTACTGTACAGATATTTCTTTTAATTAAATTATTATTTCATTTAATTTTCTTTTTCTCATCCTTTCATATGTTTATCTAGAACTTCTCATTTTATAGTTGTTTGTAATCGAAATTAATACATAGATGTAGGATGTAGATGTACTAGCCTGCTGGCTAGTACAGTGGTAACGCGCTGGCTTCGCATTCATGAGGTCGAAAGATCGGTTCCCGTCCAAGACCGAGAGTTTAAGCTGTTTACTGGCAGGAACTGCTGTGGGTGGACACCACAGTGGGGGGTTGGGGCCTACCCTGGCTGACGAATACCCATTGTATTGAAATGGAAATAAAGTATTATTATTATTATTATTATTATATTATATTATTAGACTGTAACCTCCGAGAGAGATGGCATGGTACATCTGCTGTGACGTCACACTTTCTGGTTCCGCTTTACCGTCCGCTTCCCATACATAGCATATACAGTACTTTTCCCATTCTCGCTCTTGCAGTATCTTACTGAGCTTAATTCCTGTCAGCATCAACGTATATTATTAGTGATAGTTCAAGTAGTCCATTAAAATATGTAATTACTGTACGTAAATGCAAGTAAATGATATTAGACCTATTTTTTGTCATCTGTTATCATGTTTTATTGTCTGCTAATTCTCTTACGAATTAAAGTATAGTCAAACTTTACATCCGAGTAGATGATGTATATTGAGAGTATATTTTTTATGAGTGTGACACCAGGACAGGCAAAAGAAATTGCCCTCATCAGGCAAAAAAAAAAAAACGGAGATGGAGTGTTGTGACTACAGATGTCAGGGGAAAATGAGAGATGTGTAACAAATATGAAGGAATATTCTGTGTGGATGTAGGCATAGAAAAAATTATCATCAAAGCTGACCTGGTCAGTCCTATATAAGTCCAAGACCTTCAGCTGTAGTATCACAACAGGCGGCTGTGCCATGTGCCAACCTTCTACATGGTAAATATATTTGTGTTGAATGATTTAAATGAATTTCGTAATTCTGTCATTCTAATACGTATTAGAATATAGAATAGGCTATATCTTAACATTATATATATATATATATATATATATATATATATATATATATATATATATATATATATATATATATATATATATATATATATATATATATATATATATATATATATATATATATGCAGAATAATAAATATATACTTTGATACTTAAATGATCAGGTGAGATATATATCATGTGTATTACTGTACGTTCTACGGAATTATTTGAATGTCCATTTTAATTTTACTTGTACTGATACCATTTAAATATTACAATAAGATATTTCTTAATATTAAATTTTACTAAATGAAAATTATTTAAAAGCATTACAGAGTTGCCTCACTTATCGCGGTAGTTCGGTTCCGGGACCCGGCGCGAACCAGGAAATCCGCGAAGTAGGATCCGCCTATATGTACATAGATATTTTAATATATTTTTACGTTTACACTGTATAAACCCTTCGTGCACTGTTAAAAAACACCCTTTACATTATAAATAACAGCAAGCAACGTAAATTTTTTTGAAAGTGATAGATAAAATTACAGTGAATGAGGTGATAATGACGTGACATACATACTCATTTATAATTATTTTTTCGTTTACGTACTGTATAAAACCTCCCTGCACTGTTAAAAAAAACACCCTTAGCATTTTAGATAACAGCAAGCAACGTAATTTTTTATAAAAGTGATAGGAAAACTTACCGTGAATGTGATGATGACGTGACATACATACTCATTTACAATTATTTTTTCGTTTACGTACTGTATAAACCCTCCCTGCACTGTTAAAAAAACACCCTTTACATTATAAATAACAGCAAGCAACGTAAATTTTTATGAAAGTGATAGATAAAATTACGGTGAATGAGGTGATAATGACGTGACATACATACTCATTTACAATTATTTTTTCGTTTACGTACTGTATAAACCCTCCCTGCACTGTTAAAAAAAACACCCTTTGCATTATAAATAACAGCAAGCAACGTAAATTTTTATGAAAGTGATAAATAAAATTACGGTGAATGAGTTGATAATGACGTGACATACATACCCATTTACAATTATTTTTTCGTTTACGTACTGTATAAACCCTCCCTGCACTGTTAAAAAAATACCCTTTACATTATAAATAACAGCAAGCAACGTAAATTTTTATGAAAGTGATAGATAAAATTACGATGAATGAGGTGATGATGACGTGACACATACTCATTTACAATTATTTTTTCGTTCACGAATTGTATAAGCCCTCCCTGCACTGTTAAAAAACACCCTTTACATTATAAATAAAATCACGCAACGTAAATTTCAATAAAGAAATGAAAATACTGAACATTTTATTTTTCAATATTTTGATATTTTTGCGTATACCCATAAAATAAAATAATAGATAGAGTGAGAACGCGAACCAGGAAGCGCGAATAACCGGGGTAACACTGTACTTCCAGCCTGTGTGTGTGAAATTTTAAACATATATTTCAGTAAATTGTACAAAAATATTAGAACTATCTTTTAAGTCTGATAGCTTTGATATGAATTGAAAGGTAGGCTAATTTCTAACATTAAATTTTATGAAAATAAATTTACTCCTAACTACAAATCTTTAAAACAAAATTAGTAAAATGTTGTATATGAGACTGCAAACAAGTTATAGTGCATTGTAGGGATTATATGAATGAACTTATAATTCCGTCAGCTCTGATACAGATTCATGTATATGATATCCTAATTCTAAATGTTATAGCTCAGATAACGTGAAATTATAATTGAAAAGCCAGGCTTTCATCCGTAGTAGGTAAGGATTCTAATTAAAATGCTGATGTAGAAATGTTTTATGAGTAAGATATTACTAAGTCAGCGCTTATTAAAATAAAAAACAATTTAGATTAGGCTACGTAGCTTGCTTTCATGATACGACTGGGGAATTCATAATTATTAAATAAAAAAAGAAAAAACTTACAGCCTAAGCCAGCTCCAGTGCAAATTAAAATCAAAATTAGATTATATTGCTAGTTAAAATAAGGGATTTTAAAAACGTTAACTTACTTAAAGGAACACTAATAGACGAAACTTCCAGAATTTCAAACAAGAATAACACAGGGCCAAATTCTCGGAGGTCGCGGTGCAACACACTTATCTGCTGGTGGACATATAACTGACAATGGTAACTCGGGGCCGAAGCCCAACGGGAAGAATGATCCAGATGGTGTGACGTCATTGCATTTTCCCACCAAATGCTACAGGCAATCTCTCGGAGGTTACGATTAGACCCTATACATTCATTCTAAAGAAAAAAATAGTTAAGTTGTTCGTTGTTTAGTTATTAGTCCTGTTTTAATGGTCTTAATTAGCGACAAACAAATCGACCCCTGTATATATATATAGAGGGGGTCCCCATATAAAGTCATTCTGCCTTTATGCCAGAGGCCAATAATTAATTATTAATTTATTAATAAATTTAGCTTTCGATCCACCTGGCTGGTGCGGGAAATTCAAACCGCATGCGCTGAACAGTTTGTTAGCCTGGCAGAAGAATAGTCACATGGTATTGTTGTATACGTATGTACTGTATCAAATTAATCTTTTTGATTGTGTATTTGTTTATGTATTTGATTATTTGAAGCAATTAGACTATTTATATAATTACCAAATACATATCCATGAATGCAATCTCTTATACGAAGAATTGCGTTGAGATTGGCAGAAGAATAATCACACAACATTGTTGTATACATAAACAGTAACCCCTCGTTTATTGCTGGGGTTCGGTTCTGGGACCGGCCGCATTAGGTGAATTTCCGCTAAGTAGGATCACTCTATATACATAGGTATTTTACATTTAGTTTTACCTTTACTGTATAAACCCTCCCTTCACTGTTAGAAAACCATCCTTTACTTTATTAATAACGGCGTGCAAGCGTAAATTTCTATGAAAGTGATAGGTAAACTTACCAGGAATGAGGTGATGATGACGTGACATACTCATATACAGTGTTCCTTCAGTTATCGCGATGGTTTAGTTCCGGGACCCGGCGCGAGACAGGAAAATCGCGAAGTAGGTTCAGCCTATATGTACATAGATATTTTAATTTATTTTTACGTTTACACTGTATAAACCCTCCCTGTACTGTTAACAAACCACCCTTTACTTCATAAATAACAGCATGCATCGTAAATTTATATGAAAGTAATAGATCAACTTACTGTGAATTAGGTGGTAATGACATGACATACTCATGTACATAGGTATTTTACAATTATTTTTACGTTTACCTACTGTATAAACCCTCCTTGCACTGTCAAAAAAACGCCCTTTACTTTATAAATAATAGCATGCTATGTAAATATATATGAAAGTGATAGATAAAATTATGGTGAATGAGGTGGTAATGACATGATATACTCATGTACATAGGTATTTTACAATTATTTTTACATTTACGTACTGTATAAACCTTCCCTGCACTGTTAAAAAAACACCCTTTACATTATAAATAACAGCATGCAACGTAAATTTACATGAAAGTGATAGATAAAATTACGGTGAATGAAGTGGTAATTACATGACATACTCATGTACATAGGTATTTTACAATTATTATAAATAACAGCATGCAACGTAAATTTATATGTACGTGATAGGTAAACTTACCGTTAATGAGGTGATGATGATCTTTCTTGACCCCGGAGGAAATTATTTCGCAGCCAGTAAAAGCTTTACGGCTGCTTTTTGGGGGAGGAGAACATGGTAATGGGGACTTGCTGTCGCTGTTTTTTCTTTTGTTGGAAGATGGTATGGTAAGGAATCATGGCATCGTCGAGAATATTACAGAAGGTCTCCGAACGAACCATATTATCGTCATATTCCTGCGAGAGTTTTTGGGCTCCTTTCACATGTTCATATATGGCTGCCAGACGTTTGAGTGTAAGGCCAGGTTCTTCAATTTCTTTGTGCGTTTCCTGAAGTTCTTCCTTTTCTTCGCTCGCTGATTTCGTCATTTCTTCCAAGTCTTCATCACTCAAAGGCTGCGAGTGGCAGTCAATCAGTTCATTCACATCTTCGTGAGTCATATCTTTAAAGCCTTCTCCTCCTAGCAATGCAGCCAACTTCACAGCTTTTGCAACTGCCGAGTTATGGACTTCGTCAGGAGCAAATCCCTTGTAGTCGTGGATGACTTCGGACCACAATTTCTTCCAGCTGGCATTGATTGTGGCCGACTTCATTTCTTTGATTGCATTCTGAATATTTTGAAGGCATGTTGCAATCGTGTAATTACGCCAGTACGTCTTCACTGAGAATTCTTTGTCCGAATCCATGGATTCAACCAGGTTTGCCAGGGCATTTCTTGTGTAGAGGGCCTTGAACGCACGAATAACGCCTTGATCCATAGGCTGAATCAGTGACGTCGTATTCGGTGGCAGGAACTCGACTTGAACACCTTTATATTCGAGATTAGTTGCGTGGCCACCAGCATTATCCATCAAAAGGACTTTAAATTCAAGGCCTTTTTCCGCAAGATAAAGTTTAACCTGAGGGATAAAGAATTGGTGAAACCAGTCCGATGTGAGGCTTTTCGTGATCCAGGCCTTAGGGTTCTGCATCCAATACACTGGCAGAAGATTCTTGTTTTTATTCTTCAAAGCCCTAGGGTTCTTTGATTTGTAGATAAACCCGGGCTTTGACATGAAGCCCGCAGCATTCCTGCACATGATGAGGGTCATGCGATCTTTGTGCGCTTTAAATCCCGGGGCTTTAGCTTCTTCCTTGAAGAGAAAAGTGCGAGATGGCATTCTCTTCCAAAATAAGCCAGTCTCATCCATGATGAAGACTTGCTCAGAAACATATTCCCCCTCGACGAAAATTTTCTTGAAGTCGCTCTTCACGTAATTTTCTGCGGCAGCTGTATCTGCAGAAGCAGCTTCGCCATGCACTGAAACGCTTTTTAGGCCATAGCGTTTTTGAAATTTGGCGAACCATCCCTTGCTAGCAATGAATGTAAAATTGCATTGTATCCTTGGTGGAGAATCGCTGGAGGTTCCTGGTTGTGGGTCGTCGATATCTTCTTCTCTCCCCTCCTCCTCTCCACGGTCGCCACTGACGTCGATGGGTTCGTTTGTAGCGAATGTATCGTACAGCTTCTTCGCCTTTGTTTGTATGATTTTGCCATCTAAGCTGATGTTTTTCTTTCTGCAATCAGCAATCCACAGGGCCAAAGCAGCTTCCATCCGCACTACTGCCTTATTGCGGGATGTTACGACCCTCTTCACTGATTTATTAAAAGAAATACTCGCTGTTTTTCTGATCTTTGCCTCATCCTTTTTGATGTAGCGAACAGTAAATTCATTGAGGCCAAAATAGCGGCCGACACCCGTAAACCTTTTTCCCTCTTTCAACATATCTAAGAGTTTCACCTTATCTATTATGGTTAACATCCTCCTTTGCTGCTTAGGCTGACTACCAGAAGCCTTAGAAGATGAAGGATGTTTGGGAGGCATTGCAAAGGTTAAATTATGCGTGAAAATAAATCACAAGCAAAACGTATTAATATGCACGTGAACGGCGCTCACGTGAGTTAGACCGAATGAGTGAGGCGAGACAATGGAAGATGGTGGGAAAAGCAAACTGCAATGAAAAAACCAATCAGACCCCATGATACAGAACATACAGAAAAACAATTCTGTGATTCGTTGTCTCCCGAACTTTCAGCCACTAGCATTCCATGAACTATCTCACGTAGGTGAAAGCCTTTTCGTTTTCCGAAACGGTGATAGCGGTATCGTATTTTACATATTGCAGTACTGTTAGTATTTATGTTTTTTACTATTTTTTACTGTTTTATTATTCTTAGGCTAGGAAATACTTGTTTTATCAATAAAATAATGAAAATTTTAATATTCACTAGGTCATGTAGGTGAGAGCCTTTGCGTTTTCCGAAATGTAATACCGGTATCGTATTTTACATGGTGCAATACTGTTAGTACTGTATTTATGTTTTTCACTATTTTTTACTGTTTTATTATTCTTAGGCTAGGAAATACTTGTTTTATCAATAAAATAATGAAAACATTAATATTCACTATGTCATGTAGGTGAGAGCCTTTGCGTTTTCCGAAACGCTGATACTGGTATCGTATTTTACATGGTGCAATACTGTTAGTATTTATGTTTTTTACTATATTTTACTGCTTTATTATTCTTAGGCTAAGAAATGCGTTTTTTTATCAATAAAATCATGAAACTACTGGAAATTTTAATATATATGCTAGCTCACTTAGGTGCGACCCCAATACATTGTACGCTATCGGATACTATTTCACATGATGCAATACTGTGAGTTATATATCTAAATTTATGTTTTTTTACTATTTTTTACTGTTTTATTATTTGAGGCTGGGAAATAAATTTTCTTTTTCAATTAAATAATGAAATTTGTTTTTTTTTTTCAATAAAAAAATGAAAATACTGAAAATGTTAATTTTTTTAATATTTTAATATTTTTGCATGTTCCCCCCCAAAAAAAATAATTTTCCAAAAAAAAAACGCGGTACAGTGAATTCGCGAGCCAAGAAACGCGATACAGCGAAGGATCACTGTACATAGCTATTTTACATTTATTTTTACCTTTACTGTATAAACCTTCCCTGCACTGTTAAAAAACTACCATTTACTTTATAAATAATAGCATGCAAGCGTAAATTTATATGAACGTGATAGGTAAACTTACCGTGAATGAGGTGGTGATGACATGTATAGACTCCATAGGAAATTATTCTGCAACCACTGACAGATTTACGGCTGCTTTTTGCGAGAGAAGAACATGGTAATGGGAGTTGCTGTCGCTGTTTCTTCTTTTGTTGGTAGATGGTCTTGTAAGGAATTTTGGCATCATCGAGAAGATTGCAGAAGGTCACCAGACGAACCTTATTATTGTCATGTTCTTGCGAGAGTTTTTGGACTGCATTCACGTGTTCATACATGGCTGCCAGACGTTTGAGTGTAAGGCCAGGTTCTTGGATTTCTTCGTGCGTTTCCTCTGGTTGTTTTTCTTCCTCTTCTTCGCTCGCTGATTTTTTCATTTCCTCCAAGTCTTCATCAGTCAAAGGCTGCGAGTGGCAGTCGATCAGTTCATTCACGTCTTCGTGAGTCATATCTTTAAAGCCTTCTCCTCCTAGCAATGCAGCCAACTTCACAGCTTTCGCAACTGCTGAGTTATGGACTTCGTCAGGAGCAAATCCCTTGTAGTTGTAGGTGACTTTGGACCACAATTTCTTCCAACTGGCATTGATTGTGGCAGGCTTCATCTCTTTGATTGCATTCTGAATGTATAGAAGGCATGTTGCAATTGTGTAATTACACCAGTAGGTCTTCACTGAGAATTCTTTGTTCGCATCCATGGCTTCAACCAGATTCGCCAGGGTATTTCGTGTGTAGAGGGCCTTGAACACATGAATAACGCCTTGATCCATAGGCTTAATCAATGATATCGTATTCAGTGGCAGGAACTCTACTTGAACACCATCATATTTGAGATTAGTTGCGTGGCCACCAGCATTATCCATCAAAAGAAGGACTTTAAATTCAAGGCCTTTTTCCGCAAGATAAATTTTGACCTGAGGGATAAAGCTTTGGTGAAACCAGTCTGATGAGAGGCTCTTCGTGATCCAGGCCTTAGGGTTATTCTTCAAAGCCCTAGGGTTCTTTGACTTGTAGATAAGCCCGGGCTTTAACATGAAGCCCGCAGCATATCCGCACATGATGAGGGTAACGCGGTCTTTGTGCGCTTTAAATTCCGGGACTTTATCTTCTTCCTTGAAGAGAAAAGTGCGAGACGGCATTCTCTTCCAAAATAAGCCAGTTTCATCCATGTTAAAGACTTGCTCAGGAGCATATTCCCCCTTCGGCGATAATTTTCTTAAAATCGTTGTTCACATAATCTTCAGCTGCAGCTGTATCTGCAGAGGCAGCTTCGCCATAAACCGAAATGCTCTTTTGGCCAAAGCGTTTTTGAAATTTGGCAAACCATCCCTTGCTTGCCACGAACGATTGTTTCCTCGGTGGAGATTCGATGGAAGGTCCTGGTTGTGGGTCATTGCTATCTTCTCTCTCCTCCTCTCCATGGTCGCCACTGTCGTCGTCGAGTTCGTTTGCAGCGAATGTATTGTACAGCTTCTTCGCCTTTGTTTGTATGATATTGGTGCCTATGCTGATGTTCTTCTTTCTGCAGTCAGCAATGTACAGGGCCAAAGCAGATTCCATCCGCACTATTATCTTATTTCGGGGTGTTACAACCCTCTTCGCTGTTTTACCAAATGAAATAGTCGCTGTTTTCCTGATATTTGTCTCGTCCTTTTTGATGTAGCGAACAGTAGATTTGTTGAGGCCAAAAAGGCGACTGACATCCGCAAACCTTCTTCCTTTTTTCAGCATATCTAACAGTTTTACCTTATCTGTTATGGTTAACATCTTCCTTTGCCACTTAGGCTCACCACCAGAAGCCTTAGAAGATGAAGGACACTTGGGAGGCATTGCGGAGGTTGAAATACGTGAGTAATAAAATTCACAAGCACAACGTATTAAGAAGCACAAGGCGAACGGCGCACATGTGAGTTAGACTGAACGAGTGAGGCGAGACAATCGAAGATGGTGGGAGAACCAAGCTTCAATCAAAAAGCCCTTCAGACTCTTTAATACAGAACATACAGAAAAACAAGTACGTGATTTGTCGTCTCCCACCCTTTCAGCCAATAGCATTCCTTGAACTATCTCATGTAGGGGTGAGCCTTTGCAGTTTCCAAGACGCAAATACAGTGTACGCTATCGTATAGTATTTCACATGGTGCAATACTGTGAGTCATGTTTAAATTTGTTTTTACTATTTTTTACTGTTTTATTACTTTTAGGGTAGGAAATACATTTTTTATCAATAAAATTATGAAAATTTGACACGTGCAACCCTTTTCATTTTCCGATACGCTGATACCGGTATCGTATTTTACTTGGTGCAATATTGTGAATATATATGTTTTTTACTATTTTTTACTGTTTTTTTATTCTTAGGCTACGAAATACAGTTTTTTATCCATAAAATGATGAAAATACTGGAAATTTTAATATATGCTAGCTCACGTAGGTGCGACCCTTTGCGTTTTCCGAAACGCCGATACTGGTATCGTACTTTCTATGGTGCAGAGTTACATGTTTAAATTTGTTTCTTTTTACTATATCATACTGTTTTATTATTCTTAGGCTGGGAAATATAATTTTTTATCGATAAGATAATGAAATTTTTTTTTTTTAAATAAAATAATGAAAATACTGAAAATTTTAATTTTTTAGTAATTTAATATTCTCGCATATACCCAGAAAAAAAAAAAAACTCGCCAAAAGAAACCGGGATGCACTTAATTCGTGATAGGTGAACTGCGATATAGCAAAGGATTACTGTATACTGTAGTAAGTTATTGATGTTATTTATTTATATGTTTATGTGTTTGGTTATTTGAAGGAATAAGACCTAATTTATTTACAAAATTACCGAATTCATATCTGTAAATACGATCTTTATGCGAAAAAGTTTGTTGAGGTTGGCTGAAGAATAGCCACATGGTATTGTTGTACTGCATACTTATATACTGTATCAAGTCAATGGTTTCATTTATTTATTTTTTATATAATGTTTATATGAAGGAATTATGCTAAATTTATATATTAAATTACCAAAAACATATCCGTAAATATGAACTTTCTTATGCAAAAAATTGTGTCGAGGATGGCAGAGGAATAGCCACACGACATTGTTGTATACGTATATACTGTATCAAGTTTATGGGTTTAATTCTCTATTTCTTTATGTGTTTGGTTATTTGAAAGTTTTATTTGTAATTTATTTACAAAATTATTAAATACACAAAGTTTTTTGTGGTTGACAGAAGAATAGTCACAAGACATTGTTGTAAACCTATATATCAAGTCAATGGTTTTATTTATTCATTTATTTATGTTGTCGGTTATTTGAGGAATTACATTTGATTTATTTATAAAATTACCATATATAAAGTTTGGAGAAAGAGAGATACCAAAAGGACAGCACTATAAGAACTATAAGAACGCATTTTTAAGAGAGGTGCCATTGTAAAGGCTGTGCTTCTCACACTTTCTTGGGCCATATTGTTTATCATGCTCATTCGCTGTGGATGCATATTTTCAACATCAAGTTGTTGTTAAAGTTTTGGCTGGATGACCAGCATCAACGGCGCATCCCATGGAGCCTCCTTATTTAGGAGAAAACAAATAAATTGTTTACAGCCGTAAAAAAGAGAGAGCGGGAAAGGATAAGCGTCACACATTTGTTCTTGTGCTCATTCGCTGATGTCAAGCTGTTCGACCCTAAGTTGTATAAGGGGCCTGAAGTTATCCAGGTATCCAGATGCAAGTCAACCACAGTAGTAAAGGTAAGCAATACTTCATAGTGTAGTTTTACTATATTTATGTCTTAGATTAAGAACAGATTACTTTTATATGGTTTAGAGTGTTTATTTTTAGCATTAATGGGGGACTAGGTTCGAATTATAGGTAGTTCTAACTTAACTCGAAACCCGAGTTTAGTCAGCTGTCAGGAACGGAACCCTTACGTTAAATGGGGACCCCTCAGGGGGTTCCCATTTAACGTCAGGGTTCTGTTCCTGACAGCTGACTTAGGTCGCATATCGACGTAAGTCGGAAAAGACCTAAATTCGAACCAAGGTCTCCCAACCAATGTTGAAATTAAAACTTCTAAAACATAGGAAGATAATCAAAGTTCTTAATTTATGATAAAAAATGCTAAAACTAAACTTCATAGTATTGCTTACCTTTACTTGTGTAATATAAATTATATCAATAGTAAAATTAGAGCACAGTACATTATTGCTTACCTTACTCGTGTGGTTGGCTTGCACACTGAAAGGGGCGTTGCAAGGGAGGGAGAGACTGGCTTATTGGAAGGTGGAAGCTGATTAAGCAGGTGCTGAGGAGACTGGGGCAGCTGAGTGTTGAGAGGCAAAAGAACATAATTGAGGTACTGGGGCAGTTGAGCCTATAGAATTAAAGGCAACTGAGTCGGAATGTACAGGATCTTTTGGTGTGGGCATTACCTTCACCTCTGGAAGGATGCCCTCTTCTAATTTTCATGTATTTCCTTGTAACACCGCAGGGCATCATGATACCTCTCTCGATCTTAGTGTGCCTGGTAACGAGGTCCTGAGTCACGAGCTTTGCCAACAATTCCTCTGCCTGTGCAAACGTTTCTACCAATGCCCTGTTGTAAATCTCTTAGGCTCTGGGCTTGGTAGTTCTTCCTCTTTAGTCATTTGCTTTTCCAGTTGAATGAGGTCCTCAGTAGATAAATCCTTGCCATGAGATTCCAGGAGCTCTTTTATATCATCAGCCTCCACCTCCAACTCGAGCTCCTTAATCATGACAACTACGTTCTTGATTACAGCCTCAACTGTCTCCTCAAAACCTTGGAAGTCATTCACAAAATAAGGGCATGCTTCTTTTCATACCTCATTCAAGTTGGTTTGCATCACTTCCTCCCAAGCATCAGCATTATTCTTCACAGTATGAAGAATATTGTATGACTTCCAGAAGTCCTTGAGAGTTAAGTTCTGGTTCTTCTCAGTTGCCCTGAGAGCCATAGCGATTGTTCATCGGAGATAGTACTCCTTGAAAGAGGCAGTAACCCCTTGACCCATTGGCTGTAACAGGGAATTGGTATTAGGTGGAAGGTAAACCACCTTTATATTAGAATGAAATTCATCCAAAGGCACAGGGCAAACAGGGACAGTGTCCAGTATTAGCAACACCTTAAAGGGCAGACCCTTGGAAGCACAGTACCTCTTTACTTCAGGGACAAAATGGTTACTGAAGCAGTCCTAAAACATTTGAAGGGTTATCCAAGCCTTCTTGTTTGATTTGCAGTTGGCCCTTCCAAACGGCCTTGAGTGCCCTTGGGTTTTCTACCAAATAAACCAAAAAGGGGTTCAGCTTACGGTATCCAGGAGAATTAGCCCCCAAAAGCAAAGTCAGTCTCTCCTTGCTGACTTTATGGCCTGGTGCTGTCTTCTCCTCCTAGGCGATGTACGCACAACTAGGTATACACCTCCAGAATAAGCCAGCCTCATCTACGTTAAATACCTGTTCGGCACGGTAACCCCCCTCCCTTATTATCTCTGCCAAAGCAATAGGAAACATTTTTGCTGCTTCCTCATCACCACTAGCAGTTTTACCTTACACTCTTATGTTAAGCATATTAGCACGCACCTTAAAGCATTTAAACTAACTCTACTAGCCACAAACTCTTCACACTCACTCCCTTCCCCATTTTCTCTTTTCAAGGCTTCGAACAATATTTTAGCCTTTTCCTGTATTAACATGAGGCTTACTGGGACACCCCATCGATTTTGGTCTTCAAGCCAAAGCACGAGCAATCTATCCATCTCGGCCATAAGGCGATTACACTGCCTAGTGATCACAGTAGACATCATTGGAGTTGAACCTGTCATGTGGGCATGGATGCGATCTTTGTCTTTGATGATCGTGGCCACAGTTGTACAGGCTAATCCGAGATTATGGCCAATATTCGTAAAAGATTCTCCTTTTTGCAGCATCGGTTACTATTTCAGTTTTAATTTCTATGGTGATGGCTTTCCTTATCTTCGTAGCACTGCCATGAGAACTATCACTACCACCTTGGGAGATATAGTAATGTCTGTAACAAGTGAACACAGCAAGAGAGCAGATAAAAACGAGGTACAATGTGGCAGTTGGGAATAAACTGATCGATGGTTTTTCTTCCTCTTCATATGCCATGTGACACCGTATTCTTACACGATGCTCAACAAACTATTTCAAATAAAATCATATTTACGGCTGTTTGGATATTTTTTGTAATTCAATATAATACTTCATTATAGCCAAATATATAAACAAATAAGTAAATAAAGCCATTAACTTGATAAATACTAATACAGCTGTGCTGCTAGCTGTGTATTAGTGTGTATATCAACTAATATTGTATATACAGCTATGTGTTTGTTTGTTTTTAAAATTCAGTATATTCCTTCAGTATAACCAATTATATAAACAGATAAATAAATAAAACCATTAACTTGATAAATATAAACTCAGCTCTGATGCTAGCTGTGTATTCGTACGCCTCGCTCAAAAACTGTTCCGTGCGCGTGGTTTGAATTTATTGCACCAGCCATGTAGGTTGAAAAATTAATCTATTCATAATTTATTTATTTATTGGCCTCTGACGTAACTGGACACAATGTTATACAAGGACTCCATATATAAAGTGTTCCTTTGATTATCGTGAGGGTTCGGTTCCGAGGCCTGGCGCGAGACAGGAAAATCGCGGAGTACGATCAGCCTATATGTACATAGATATTTTAATTTATTTTTACATTTACACCGTATAAACTGTATAAACCCTCCCTGTACTGTTAACAAACCACCCTTTACTTCATAAATAACAGCATGCAAGCATAAATTTATATGACATACTCATGTACATAGGTATTTTACAATTATTTTTACGTTTACTGTATAAACCCTCTCTGCACTGTTAAAAAACCACCCTTTACTTTATAAATAACAGCATGCAACGTAAATTTATATGAACGTGATAGGTAAACTTACCTTATATGTTATGGGTAACATTTTCCTTTGCCGCTTAGGCTCACTACAAGAAGCCTTAGAAGATGAGGGATGTTTGGGAGGCATTGCAAAGGTTTAAATATGCGAGTAAAAAAATCACAAGCAAAACGTATTAATAAGCACAATGTGAACGGCGCACACGTGAGTTAGACTGAACGAGCCTTTGTCCGAAACACTAATAGTGGTATCGTATTTTACATGTTGCAATACTGTTAGTATTTATGTTTTTTACTATTTTTTACTGTTTTATTATTCTTAGGCTAAGATATAAAATTTTTTATCAATAAAATCATGAAACTACTGGAAATATAAATATATATACTAGCTCACGTAGCTGCGACCCCAATACATTGTATGCTATCGGACACAAGCAAAACGTTTAATAAGCACAACGTGAACGGCGCACACGTGAGTTAGACTGAACGAGCCTTTGTCCGAAACGCTGATAGCAGTATCGTATTTCACATGTTGCAATACTGTTAGTATTTATGTTTTTTACTATTTTTTACTGTTTTATTATTCTTAGGTTAAGAAATGCATTTTTTTTATCAATAAAATCATGAAACTACTGGAAATATAAATATATATGCTAGCTCAAGTAGCTGCGACCCCAATACATTGTACGCTATCGGACACTATTTCGCATGATGCAATACTGTGAGTTATACCGTACGCACGTATATCTAAATTATGTTTTTTTACTATTTTTTAGTTTTATTATTCGTAGGCTGGGAAATAAATTTTTTTTATCAATTATATAATGAAATATGTTTTTTCAATAAAAAAATGAAAATACTGAGAATTTTTATTTTTTTAATATTTTAATATTTTTGCATATACCAAAAAATTAAATAATAATTTGTCAAAAAAAACCCGTGGTACTGTGAAAACGCGAACCAAGAAACGCGATCCAGCGGGGGATCACTGTATATATATATATATATATATATATATATATATATATATATATATATATATATATATATATATATATATATATATATATATATATACAGTAATCCCTTGCTCTATTGCGATTCACCTCTCGCGAATTCACTGTATCGCGATTTATTTTTTTTGGGGGGAAATATTATTGTGACACCAGGATGTGCCAAAAAATGATAATATAAAACAGCTTTTATCAGGCCCTAAAGAGAAACAGAGATGGAGAGTGTAATGATCTGTCAGATGTGAAGGGATTATAAAAGATGTGTAATGAATCTCCAGATCTCTGCTGGGTTTTAATATACCTCTGCATTACTTTCATGATGTCTATTCCATTAATTCTCCTTAGATATTGTTATTATTATTATTATTATTATTATTATTATTATTGGCAACAATAATTTTCCTTTGATGATGATTGTGGAGATTATTATTATTATTATTATTATTATTATTATTATTATTATTATTATTATTATTATTAAGGGCTCATCATTGTTTGTACATCTGTTGGTTTATTTACTTTAATAACTGTGTACAGTGCCCCTCCCTAGTTGGCTGGGACAAAGAGAGTGTGGGGGGTTGGGTAGAATAGAATGTTGTAGGGAGAGAGAGAGAGAGAGAGAGAGAGAGAGAGAGAGAGAGAGAGAGAGAGAGAGAGAGAGAGAGAGAGAGAGAGAGAGAATCTTTAATTAACTCTTGTTCATTCAACCAAAACTACATTATTTATTGTAAAAATAATGATTTATTTACAAATTCGTAATAATAATGATATTAATAATAATAATAATAATAATAATAATAATAATAATAATAATAATAATAATAATAATAATAATAATCTCCACAATCATAATCAAAGGAAAATTATTGTTAATAATAATAATAATAATAATAATAATAATAATAATAATAATAATAATAATAATAATAATAATAATAATAAGATCTAAGGAGAATTTTTGGAACAGACATCATGAGAGTAATGCAAAGGTATTTAAAACCCAGCAGAGAGCTGGATATTCATTACACATCTTTTATAATTCCTTCACATCTGACAGGTCATGACACTCTCCATCTGTTTCTCTTTACAGCCTGATAAAGGCTGTTTTATTTTATCATTTTTTGGTCCATCCTGGTGTCACAATAGTATATATGAAAAAAAATAAAAAATAAAAACAAATAAATAAATAAATAAATAACTAGAATAAAAAATAAGGTGTTCTTACTTCGTTAAAATTCACCTATCGCGACGGGTCCCGGAACCTAACCCTCGCAATAAACGAGGGATCACTGTATTTACTTATAAGCACATTACCATATATGAAAACATGAATAATTTTTACCCTGACCCTAGTATAGCAGATATAGCTGTAATGTTTTTTTCCTTTTAGACCAGTGGTGTAGTTGGTAGCACCTTAGCTCAGTAATTATGTGTTCTAGGTTCAAGTCCCGGTCGGGGTAAAAACTATTCATATACAGGTATACCTCGGCTAGGTCGTTTCGAGTTAAGTCGTTCTCGATTATACGTCGGTTTTCAAAAAAAATATATGGGGAAAAAAAAAAGTTTACGTCATTATGATCAACTTTACATCTGTCCGCTACAAATATTGGAATCATAATATCACTAGAAAACCATTAAAAGCACAAGATATCATGTTACTGTACAATAAATAAAAATAAAAGCACATGAAATCATGTTATTGTACAATAAATAAGAATAAAAGCATATAAAATCTTATTAAAATACTTACAGTAGTTCCAATATCTACCGTCAGGCGTCGTCACTTGTCATAATAATAATAATAATAATAATAATAATAATAATAATAAGAATACGAATAAGAATAAGAATGCAGCAGGCATTTGCATTTATCGAAAAGGACTTTATTTGTTCGATTATATGAATCCCAATGCAATAAATAAAAAAGTAAAGCACATAAAATCAAGTTATTGTACAATAAATAAGAAGAAAAGCATATAAAATCTCATGAAAATACGTACAGTAGTTCCAATATCCACCGTTAGGCATCGTCACTCGTCATAGTAATAATAATAATAATAATAATAATAACAATAATAATAATAATAATAATAATAGTAATGATAATAATAATAATAATAATATGAATACGAATAAGAATAAGAATGCAGCAGGCATTTGCATTTATCGAATAGGACTTTCTTTGTTCGAGGATATGGATCCCAATGCTATAAATTAAAACAAAAGCACATAAAATCATGTTATTGTACAATGAATAGGAATAAAAGCATATAAATATCTTATTAAAATACGTACAGTAGTTCCAGTACCTACCGTTAGGCGTCGTCACTCGTCATAATAATAATAATACATGTAATAATAATAATAATAATAATAATAATAATAGTAATAATAAGAATACGAATAAGAATGCTAATAAGAATAAGAATGCAGCAGGCATTTGCATTTATCGAATAAGAATAAAAGCATATAAATATCCTATTAAAATACT
This sequence comes from Halocaridina rubra, assembly GCA_037179515.1. Classification (NCBI taxonomy): domain Eukaryota; kingdom Metazoa; phylum Arthropoda; class Malacostraca; order Decapoda; family Atyidae; genus Halocaridina; species Halocaridina rubra. The sequence continues at coordinate 18,598 of JAXCGZ010002117.1, forward strand.
TACAGTAGTTCCAATATATACCATTAGGCGTCGTCACTCGTCATAATAATAATAGTAATAATTATAATAATAATAATAATAATAATAATGATAATAATAATAATAAGAATAAAAATAAGAATACGAATAAGAATGCGAATACAAATAAGAATAAGAAAAAAAAAAGCATTAAGAACAAACAGCAAAGTTATTTTTAATATAATATTGTCAGGGAATAGCATGTGAGGGTGCATCAGCTGATATGGAAGAGTGACAAAACGTATGCATCCTCATCTTCACTGCCACCATCAGTGTTGCCAGAAAACATAAATGAGAGAATTGGTAAATATAAAAAACATACATGTAAGCTGGTAAGTTATTTCAAGTATCTTAAAGATGAAGTACATTTTTATTTAAATTACAGTATTACCATCTTGTAATTAATATATATCTTAAAATGTACCTTACATTTGAAAATAAAAACATCTGCTTTATCTGGCAACACTGGCTCCCATGCTAACCCTGTTGCCAACGGCATAATAGAGTTCATTAATTTGTTTACTGTACATAAATTTCAAAATAAAGATACTTCCTGCCCAACGTGTGAACAATGTGAAGAGACCCTAGAACATTTTCTACTATTTTTTGAAGCATATGCACACATAAGAACTGAATATAGTTTTTTAGCACAACCGTATATAGAAAAGAAAATTGAAATAATTGCTAATACAGTATATTGTTATTTGGATATTGTAGTGAAAAAGACATCAAAGAAAGAAAATTTTTTTAAAAAAGAATTTGTAGAAAAAGAAATCAAATAATAAAAACCACACAAACAATTTAGCAATAATAATAATAATATAATAATAATAATAATAATAATAATAATAATAATAATAACCAAGACTTGGGAACCGTTGCAAAAGGCATATCCCACCCGACTATACTACTACTACAGTAAATCTGTATATCTAGGTTAGCCTAGAGACAAGCTAATTCGATTTAAGTCGTTTTTCGACTTGAGTTTTCTCTCCTGGAACCAATTAACGACGTTAGGTGAGGTATACCTGTATATATATATATATTATATATATATATATATATATATATATATATATATATATATATATATATATATATATATATATATATATATATATATATATATATATATATATATATATACACCTTGTTCCATTTATACGCGATATTTTTATATGCGAAATTGCAATAACGCCCCCAAAAAATAATAGTAAAAAATTCGGAATTCGCGAATAACGCCCCCCCATTTTTTTTTTTTTTTTTTTTTTTTTTTTGTGACAACAGGATGGACCAAAAAATGATAAAATAAAAACATCCTTTATTAGGCTGTAAAGAGAAACTGATGGAGAGTGTAATGACCTGTCAGATGTGAAGGGATTATAAAAGATGTGTAATGAATATCCAGCTCTCTGCTGGGTTTTAATATACCTCTGCATTACTTTCATGATGTCTATTCCAAATATTCTCCTTAGATCTTATTATTATTATTATTATTATTATTATTATATTATTATTATTATTATTATTATTATTAATATCATTATATTACGAATTTGTAATTAAACCATTATTTTTACAATAAATAATGTAGTTTTGGTTGAATGAACAAGAGTTAATTAAAGATTCTCTCTCTCTCTCTCTCTCTCTCTCTCTCTCTCTCTCTCTCTCTCTCTCTCTCTCTCTCTCTCTCTCTCTCTCTCTCTCTCTCTCTCTCTCTCTCTCTCTCTCTCTCTCTCTCCTCGCCAAGACGTATCTGTGGCCGTGCTGTGGGAGATATACTATGTCGCCTCGCGGCCACTCGGGATGCTTCTCTTGTTGTGTCGTTTGTATGGACGCCATCTCACATTGGGCTGACTGGCAACGACACAGCGGATTGTCTTGCCAAGGCGGCCTGTATGCTGGATGGGCATGCTGTGGACGCTGAGCCCTCCCTCCGATGCCTATGTAACATCATCTACTCAGCTGGGTTTGCCATGACGGTCCAGCGCAGGGACACGGAGAGGGCCAACAGTGTGTCCATACAGCACCATGATCACTTTCTTCACAGTCGCTACAAGTATCGCAGACGCGGGTTTAATGGTGCGGAAAAACAATGTAGTTATTGCTCGGCTCAGAATGGGGTATCGGCCTTTATGGCAGGTCTCCCAGACTCTAGATATGCCACAGTACACCTCCTGTAAATTATGCGACCGTCCTAATGCTAACACTCTTGACCACTATTGTCTTCAGTGCCCCACAGTGAGAGATGTTTTACCACGAGGTCAGAACTTAATACAGATCTGCTCATTTTTACTTAATGATGACAACCTTGATGTTATTCTTGCTCGTTATCCTCACTTTGGGTGGCCATTAATTATATTGAATTATACATATATTTTCTGTATGTTGCTGTATAATTCTGTTTGTGCATTCTACGTTTCTCTAAGCTTTACTTTTGTATATAATGTACTCTGTGCTGCCATACTGTGAGTTGTGTGTTAGTATGCAGCAATGTTTTATCAATGTGTACACCTCCCTGTAAACTATGTTCTATCTTGGTTTTGTATCCATTTGAAGCATTATTTGTATGAACTCATGTAATGTCTGACGCCTTGGTGCAATAAAATTAATAAAATAAAATAAAATAATCTCTCTCTCTCTCTCTCTCTCTCTCTCTCTCTCTCTCTCTCTCTCTCTCTCTCTCTCTCTCTCTCTCTCTCTCCTCTCTCTCTCTCTCTCTCTCTCTCTCTCTCTCTCTCTCTCTCTCTCTCTCTCTCTCTCTCTCTCTCTCTCTCTCTCTCTCTCTCTCTCTCTCTCTCTCTCTCTCTCTCTCTCTCTCTCTCTCTCTCTCTCTCTCTCTCTCTCTCTCTCTCTCCTCTCTCTCTCTCTCTCTCTCTCTCTCTCTCTCTCTCTCTCTCTCTCTCTCTCTCTCTCTCATCTCTCTCTCTCTCTCTCTCTCTCTCTCTCTCTCTCTCTCTCGTTTCATTTCACTTACATTAAATAGAATATATTTATATTAAAAGGAGAATAGTCTTACACACAACGCATGCATCAGTTACTTTACAAGCTGACGAGTCGTTTGGGGCAGCAAATGATAAATATAATAATGCACTTTTAATAAAAACGTTAATGAGTTAAAAGACCGTTAAATTAATTTCCTTTCCCACGAATCCTTTGTAATGTCTCTCTTAAACAGGAATTAGGTAGAAATTTTTCATCTTATTATGTAAATACAATTATTGCTTTAGTCTTAATCACGTTCATTACAGTGCTCCATTTTAAAGGTAATAAACCTAAGTTTTAATTCGTTTTTTGTAAAGAAATGAGAGAGAGAGAGAGTAATTGGATACATTTTATTAACAAATTTGTCATTCAGAAACCAGATACAAATTTGAAAATGGAAGGAGGATGCAAAACACGTGTTCTGAAATATTAAGAACATAAGAATAGGGGACACTGCAACATGCTTACTGGTACACACGAGGCAGTTCCATTTTTGAATGATATTTTCAGCATGTCTAACCTATTCTATTCTACTCTACTTATTTATTCTATTTTTCTTTTTATGATTTTTCTAATAAACACTAATCTATTCATACCCACCCTACCTCTGTCATATGTCTATCTAATCTACATTTGAAGGTGTCTAAGGTATTGGCATTTATTATCCTACTAGGAATACTCTACGGTATTACCAAGCCAATTTTCACCAATTTCCCTTCTGAACCTAAATTTATCAAGATTAAATCCATTACCAATTAGGAGTTCTGGTTTGATCATGAATTTTTTAAACTTTATTAATATCACCCTTGTTAATCCCTTTAAACCATTTATACACCTCAATCGTATCCCCCCTAACTCTGTGCCTCTCTAGAGAATGTAGATTAAGTTTTTTTAATCTGTCATATGGTAGACTTAGCGCATTGCATAATTAATTTTTTTTTTCGTTTTTTAGTCTTGCTTTGGTTATTTATAATTCTTATTTTATCTTTATATACATTTGCAGATAGAGGTTCGTTCTCCTGCATCCTCCTCCTTTTCTACCACATAAGTTACTTGCTCACTGCCACCATGCATGTCCCAGTGTACTGTATAACTGTTGCCCACTGCATAATAAAGTATAGTAATGTATGTTAATTTCTAGCTGTAAAGTGAATATGAATATCTTTTGTATACTCTTAAAAATAGATACAGGGCTTTCTGCTTTGCTATGTAGTAATAAAATATTTTTTTTACTTATCTTATATCTTTGGCATGGTGTGTCTATGTAAGGTTTGGAATGTATCTATGCCCTTTATCATTGTTTCCTATGGAAAATAACTCGTTTTTTCACGCGATTTTCCATTTACACGACACTTCTGAGAACCTATCTAGGCGTTATTTTGAGAACAAGGTGTATATATATATATATATATATATATATATATATATATATATATATATATATATATATATATATATATATATATATATATATATATATATATATACACCTCACCCAACGTCATTAATTGGTTCCAGGAGAGACGACTGAAGTCGAAAAACGACTTAAATCGAATTAGCTTGTCTCTAGGCTAGACTAGATATACAGATTTACTGTAGTAGTAGTTTAGTTGGGTGGGATATGCCTTTTGCAACGGCTCCCAAGTCTTGGTTTTGCTTTGCTAAATTGTTTGTGCGGTTTTTATTATTTGATTTCTTTTTCTACAAATTCTTTTTATAAATGTTTTTTTTTCTTAGATGTCTTTTTCACTGCAATATCTAAATAACAATATATTAGCAATTATTTCAATCTTCTTTTCTATATATTTTTGTGCTAAAAAACTATATTCTGTTCTTATTTGTGCATGTGCTTCACAAAATAGTAGAAAATGTTCTAGGGTCTCTTCACATTGTTCACACGTTGGGCAGGTAGTATCTTTCTTTTGAAATGTACTTATTCTTTAAGATACTTGAAATAACTTACTAGCTTACATGTATGTTTTTTATATTTATCATTTCTCTCATTTATGTATTGTGGCAACACTGATGGTGGCAGTGAAGATGAGGAAGCATACGTTTTGTCACACTTCCGTATCAGCTAATGCACCCTCACACGCTATTTCCCTGACGATATTATATTAAAAATATGTTTGCTCTTGGTTCTTAATGCTTTTCTTTCAATTTTCTTCATAATATCCGATCGCATTAAGCGGTAGATGAGGAGTAGGATGCTGGAGAACGAACCTCTATCGCAAGCGTTTTGCTACTTCCGTATCAGCTGATGCACCCTCAGACGCTATTTCCCTGACGATATTATATTAAAAATATGTTTACTGTTTGTTCTTAATGCTTTTATAAAATTTTCTTCATAATATCCGATTGCATTAAGCGGTAGAAGAGGAGTAGGATGGGGGAGAACGAACCTCTATCGGCAAATGATTTGCTACTTCCGTATCAGCTGATGCACCCTCACACGCTATTTCCCTAACAATATTATATTAACAATAACTTTGCTGTTTGTTCTTAATGCTTTTATTCAATTTTCTTCATAATATCCGATCGCATTAAGCGGTAGAAGAGGAGTAGGATGCTGGACCAAACCAGGTCAAGCTGTCAAAAATTCCCTATTTGGCTCAAAATATCCCCGTTATAGATACATATACAAAGCTATATACATTTCAGTTTCTACATCACAATTACCACACAGAGTAAAAATATAAAGAATTGGAATAATAATAGCTAGTTCTCCAGAATTTCCCTAGATTTTCCCTCTTTCTTTTTTGGATTTTCCCTAGATTTAGTTAATTTTCAAGTTTCTTCCCTGTTTCCCTGTACCCACTGGAATTTCCCTAAAACAAGGAAATTTCCCTGTACCTGCTAGCCTATGAACGGACCTCTATCGGCAAATGTTTTGCTTCTTCTGTATCAGCTGATGCACCCTCACACGCTATTTCCCTGACAGTATTATATTAAAAATAACTTTGCTTTTTTCAAGTAGGTGCCATGGGGGCAAAATATAAGGTCACAAATGAATGAGGAATGAGATTAGCCGATAAACAGACATATACCATGCATAAACTTATCCATTCAAAACAATAGCGGTTTCGTGGGAATGACGAGTGATGACGCCTAATGGTAGATATTGGAACTACTGTACGTATTTTAATAATATTTTATATGCTTTTATTCTTATTTATTGTACAATAACATGATTTTATGTGCTTTTGTTTTTATTTATTGTACAGTAACATGATTTCATGTGCTTTTAATGGTTTTCTAGTGATATTATGATTCCAATATTTGTAGTGGACAGACGTAAAGTTGCTAACAAATCTAACAATAGCGGTTTCGTGGGAATGACGAGTAACGCCTAACGGTAGATATTGGAACTACTGTAAGTATTTTAATAAGATTTTATATGCTTTTATTCTTATTTATTGTACAATAACATGATTTTATGTGCTTTTGTTTTTATTTATTGTACAGTAACATGATTTCATGTGCTTTTAATGGTTTTCTAGTGATATTATGATTCCAATATTTGTAGCGGACAGACGTAAAGTTGATTATAATGACGTAAACTTTATTTTTATTTTATTTTTTATTTTTCCATATATTTTTATGCAAACCGACGTATAATCGAGAACGACTTAACTCGAAACGACCTAAGCCGAGGTATATATATATATATATATATATATATATATATATATATATATATATATATATATATATATATATATATATATATATATATATATATATATATATATATATATATATATATATATATATATATATATATATACAGTGATCCTTTGCTGGATCGCGTTTCTTGGCTTGCGTTTTCACTGTACCACGGTTTTTTTTTGGCAAATTATTATTTTATTTTTTGGGTATATGCAAAAATATTAAAATATTGAAAAAATACAAATTTTCAGTATTTTAATTTTTTTTATTGAAAAAAACAAATTTCATTATTTAATTGATAAAAAATTTATTTCCCAGCCTACGAATAATAAAACAGTAAAAAATAGTAAAAAACAAAAATTTAGATCTATAACTCACAGTACAGGGTATTGCATCATGTCAAATAGTGTCCGATAGCATACAATGTTTTGGGGTTGCACCTAAGTGAGCTAGCTTATTCTGTATATTAAAATTTCCAGTAGTTTCATGATTTTATTGATAAAAAAACGTATTTCTTAGCCTAAGAATAATAAAACAGTAAAAAATAGTAAAAAACATAAATACCAACAGTATTGCACCATGTAAAATACGATACCGGTATCAGCGTTTCGGAAAACGCAAAGGCTCTCACCTACGTGACTTAGTGAATATTAAAATTTTCATATTTTATTGATAAAACAAGTATATCCTAACCTAAGAATAATAAAACTGTAAAAAATAGTAAAAAACATAAATACAGTACTAACAGTATTGCACCATGTAAAATATGATACTGGTATCACGTTTCGGAAAACGCAAAGGCTCTCACCTACGTGACCTAATGAATATTAAAATTTTCATTATTTTATTGATAAAACAAGTATTTCCTAGCCTAAGCATAATAACACAGTAAGAAATAATAGAAAACATAAATACTAACAGTATTGCACCATGTAAAATACGATACCGCTATCAGCATTTTGGAAAACGAAAAGGCTCTCACCTACGTTGCCTGCTGTTATTTATAAAGTAAAGGGTGTTTTTTTAACAGTACAGGGAGGGTTTATACAGTACGTAAACGTAAATATAATTGTAAAATACCTATGTACATGTGTATGTCACGTCATCATCACCTCCTTCACGGTAAGTTTTCCTATCACTTTCATAAAAATTTATGTTGCTTGCTGTTATTTATAAAGTAAAGGGTGTTTTTTTAACAAGTGCAGGGAGGGTTTATACAGTACGTAAACGTAAAAATAATTGTAAAATACCTATGTACATGAGTATGTCATGTAATTACCACTTCATTCACCGTAATTTTATCTATCACTTTCATATAAATTTACGTTGCATGCTGTTATTTATGAAGTAAAGGGTGGTTTGTTAACAGTACAGGGAGGGTTTATACAGTGTAAACGTAAAAATAAATTAAAATATCTATGTACATATAGGCTGATCCTACTTCGCGATCTTCCTGTTTCGCTCCGGGTCCCGGAACCGAACCATCGTGATAATGGAAGGAAGACTATATATATATATATATATATATATATATATATATATATATATATATATATATATATATATATATATATATATATATATATATATATATATATATATATATAGGCTACCCTACTTGTGAACAACTGAGTTACAAACATTCATAGATATGAAAAAAACCTACACATTATAGACCCATGTATGAATGTACAGTATGTATTTCTGTGCTATGCTATATTATTACTTTATTATTACTGTGCTAATATTCATTAGGACTGTATACTTTATGTTTTATGTAGTTGTTAAGTGTCCTTACCTTTTTACTTCACAGCACTGCATGTATATACTGTACAGTACTCTTTTTATCTATAATCGCAGCTTACAAACAGACTACTGCAACCTAACTTGTACGTAAGTTGGGGAGTGAGGTTGGGGTAAACTATAATATGAACAGAATGGCATTCAGATAGAATGCGTTCATTCCTCATACAGAAGTTAGCTGTAAGGTTTGCTTCCCTTTTAAGACCTTCTATGGTGTAATGATTAACACCTTGGCTCAGTAATTAAGTGTCCTAGGTTCAAGTCCTGGTTGGGGTAAAAATTATTCATGTTTTCACATATGATAATTTGCTTATTTGATTATTGTTGGTCCTTAATGAGATTGAGATTTTAATTAAATGCGAAAACAAAGCCACGAGTTAGGTTGGGGGAAACTTTAATATTAAAAGAGTGGCATTCAGAGAGAATGC
>JAXCGZ010002117.1:35000-90000 GCA_037179515.1 Halocaridina rubra
TCTTCCATTTTCGTTCCCCCACCACCAATCCCTCCTACTCAACGCCGCCTTTGGCACTTCGAGCGAACTCAATATGAAAATTTGCGTAACTTTCTCTTTGACTTTCCATGGGATGACTACTGCTTTCGGTCCCGCAACCCTGATCGGGTAGCTGTAAAAGTTGCCGAGATCATGACCGCGGGAATGGAGGCGTACATCCCCTCTTCTACAAAACCTTTCTCTCTCCCTAAACCTTGATTTGACCGTGCCTGCTCCATGGCTATCCAGGCTAGGAATCAGGCTCACCGATCTTACCAAGCCTCTCCTTCCGATTTAACTCGCTCTGCTTTTATTATAGCTAGGAATCGCTGTACAGCTCAGATTCGAAGGTCTAAGGCTTCCTTTATAAGAAGGAAAGTTGATGACCTTAACTCCTCTCCCACTGACAAATGCTTCTGGTCCTTAGCCAAAAACCTCTCCAAAAACTTCTGTAACTCAACCTTTCCCCCTCTCATTCGTTCTGATGGTTCTATAGCTTGCTCTCCCACTGACAAAGCCACTCTCTTTGGCTCTCATTTTTCTGCCAACTCTTCTATCAACGATTCCAGCGCACCTGTTCCTCAGTCTTTTCCCCTCTCTAACCCTATGCCCTCCCTTATCCTTTCTTCATGCAAAGTTCATAAGGTTCTTCGCTCACTAAAGACAAACAAGGCATCTGGTCCCGATGGTATCCCTGCAAGGTTCCTTAAGGAGTTTGCAGATGAACTGGCTCCCGTGGTTTGCCGTCTTTTTCGCCTCATTCTGTCAACCAGTATCTATCCTTCATCTTGGAAGCATGCTCTAGTTCAACCTGTTCCTAAGAAGGGTGACCGCTCTATTCCTTCTAACTACCGACCTATTGCTCTAACCTCCTCTATTGCTAAAGTTTTCGAAACTTTGCTCAATGCTCACTTCTTGAAACGCCTTGAATCTAACTCACTTATCTCCGATCACCAGTACGGCTTCCGCAAGGCAAGATCCACTGGTGATCTCCTGTCCTATCTTACTCATGTATGGTCATCTTCTCTGAAGAACTATGGGGAATCCTTTGTCGTCGCCCTTGATATCTCTAAGGCTTTTGACAGAGTCTGGCACAAGGCTCTGTTGGCCAAACTCCCTGCCTACGGCTTTACCCCTTCTTTCTGTTCTCTGATTTCCAGTTTTCTCACTGACCGTTCTATATCTGTAGTTGTTGATGGTGCGACATCTAGCCCTTTCTCTGTGTCCAGTGGTGTTCCACAGGGCTCTGTTCTTTCACCTACTCTCTTCCTTCTCTTCATCAATGATCTTCTACAATCCCCATCTTCCTCTCTTCTTCATGCCTTTGCCGATGATTCTACCCTTCACTTTTCCTCTGCCTTTTCTTCACAACCTTCATCTGTTACTCGTAATCAATCTCGTATCACTCTTTCTTCTACTCTCAACTCCGATTTGCAGAGAGTATCTGAATGGGGCACTCAAAATTTAGTTAAATTCAATGCCTCCAAGACACAGTTTCTGGCTATCTCTTTATCTTCTTCTCCTCCTGATAACCCTATTGTCTTCGAAACTAATGAAATTTACCCTCTTAACTCTTTCAATATATTAGGAATCCATATAGCCTCTAACTTGTCTTGGAGGAATCACATAATCCAAATTTCTAAATCTTCATCCAAAAAATTGGGGGTTTTGTTTCGTTTTCGTTATTACTTTTCCTCATTGCAGTTACTTGAAATTTACAAAGGTCTTATCCGCCCCTGCTTAGAATACTGCTCACACATCTGGGGTGCTTCTTCCTTTACTTATCTTCTTGATAGGGTTCAATCTAAGGCAGTCAGACTCATTAATGATCCTTCTCTTACTTCTAACCTGGATTCTCTCTCTCTTCGCCGTAAGGTATCTTCCCTTTCGCTTTTCTATCGCTACTACTTCCATCGCTGCTCTGATGAGTTGGTGAGTTGCATCCCTCCTCCACTGCCGAGGCCGCGTAACACTCGCCAAGCGGCCTCATCTCACAGGTACTGTGTAGAGATTTGTAGCTCGCGGATTGGTCGGTGCAGCGACTGCTTCTTCCCATCTACCTCCAGACTCTGGAACTCTCTTCCTCCTTCTGTCTTTCCTAATTCTTATGACCTTTCATCCTTCAAAAAGCAGATCCATCGTCATCTCAGAGCCTAGTCCTCCATATCTCTGGGTCCTCTTTACTTTGACTGTTTTTTCTGTCTGTCGTTTTCCTTTGAGTGACATTACCTCATCTCTGCCTTGCCCTTAACTTTTTCTTTTCCTTCGTCTTGGTATTTTCTCGTGCCCGGGCCTCTGTTGATGAGGGCAGTTTCTGCCTATCCCGGTGTCACACTCTTTTAAAAAAAAAAAAAAAAAAAAAAAAAAAAAAAAAAAAAAAAAAATCTGACAGGTCATTACACTCTCCATCTCTGTTTCTCTTTACAGCTTGATAAAGGCCGTTTTATTTTATCATTTTTGGCCTGTCCTGGTGTCATAATGATCTTTAATTTTTTTATTTTTATTTTAAGGCTGATCCTACTTCGCGGTTTTCCTGCTTCGCGCCGGGTCCCGGAACCGAACTACCGCGATAAGGGGGGGAACACTGTGTGTATATATATATATATATATATATATATATATATATATATATATATATATATATATATATATATATATATATATATATATATATATATAATATATATATATATATATATATATATATATATATAACCAAGCAAGCACATAACACATGTGAATACATGAATCATTTTTTTTTTTTTTTTTTTACCCCAACCGGGACTCGAACCTAGGACTTATAACTACTAAGTCAAGGCACTACCAACTACACACCACAGAAGGTATAAAAAGGAATCCAACCTTATAGCTTATATCTGCTATACTTAGGGATGAAAGCATTCTATCTGAATGCCACTATGTTCATATTACAGATTCCCCAACCTCACTCGTGGCTTCATTTTAGCATTTAATTCAATTCCCAATCTCATTTGGATCATACAATAACCAAGCAAGCACATAACATATGTGAATACATGAATAATTTTTTTTTTAGCCCGACCGGGACTCGAACCTAGGACTTATAACTACTAAGTCAAGGCGCTACCAACTACACACCACAGAAGGTATAAAAAGGAATCCAACCTTATAGCTTATATCTGCTATACTTAAGGATGAAAGCATTCTATCTGAATGCCACTATGTTCATATTACAGATTCCCCAACCTCACTCGTGGCTTCATATTAGCATTTAATTCAATTCCCAATCTCATTTTGGTCATACAATAACCAAGCAAGCACATAATGTATATGAATACTTGAATAATTTTTTTTTTTTTTTACCCCGACTGGGACTCGAACCTAGGACTTACAACTACTAAGTCAAGGCGCTACCAATTGGGAATTGAATTAAATGCTAAAATGAAGACACGAGTGAGGTTGGGGAATCTGTAATATGAACATAGTGGCATTCAGATAGAATGCTTTCATCCTTAAGTATAGCAGATATAAGCTATAAGGTTGGATTCCTTTTTATACCCTCTGTGGTGTGTAGTTGGTAGCGCCCTTGACTTAGTAGTTATAAGTCCTAGGTTCTAGTCCTGGTCGGGGTAAAAAAAAAAAAAACTCATGTATTCACATATGTTATGTGCTTGCTTGGTTATTGTATGACCCAAATGAGATTGGGAATTAAATTAAATGCTAAAATGAAGCCACGAGTGAGGTTGGGGAATCTGTAATATGAACATAGTAGCATTCAGATAGAATGCTTTCATCCCTAAGTATAGCAGATATAAGCTATAAGGTTGGATTCCTTTTTATACCTTCTGTGGTGTGTAGTTGGTAGCGCCTTGACTTAGTAGTTATAAGTCCTAGGTTCGAGTCCCGGTCGGGGTAAAAAAAAAAAAATTATTCATATATATATATATATATATATATATATATATATATATATATATATATATATATATATATATATATATATATATATATATATATATATATATATATATATATATATATATATTATATATATATATATATATATATATATATATATATATATATATAGTGCTCCCTCGTTAATCGCAGGGGTTCAGTTCCAGAATCCGCCGCGATAGGTGAAAATCCGCAAAGTAGGAGCACCATATATACATAGGTATTTTACAGTTATTTTTACCTTTACTATATAATCCCTCCCTGGTGATATTATATAGAAAGTTTGTTGCTGTTCTTAATGCTTTTTTTCCATTATCTTCATAATATCCGATCGCATTAAGCGGTAGAAGAGGAGGAGCATGGCGGAAAAGTGCCTCTGAGGCGATCGATTATTTACTAATATATACATATATATATATATATATATATATATATATATATATATATATATATATATATATATATATATATATATATATATATATATATATATTTTTTTTTTTTTTTTTTTTTTGCATGGGCGTTATTTGTGTACAGATTTCGTATTTATTTACCATTATTTTTTAGGGGCGTTATTCCAATTTCACGGGTTATAATCACATGTAAAAGGTGAACTCTCTCTCTCTCTCTCTCTCTCTCTCTCTCTCTCTCTCTCTCTCCTCTCTCTCTCTCTCTCTCTCTCTCTCTCTCTCTCTCTCTCTCTCTCTCTCTCTCTCTCTCTCTCTCTCTCTCTCTCTCTCTCTCTCTCTCTCCTCTCTCTCTTCTCTCTCTCTCTCTCTCTCTCTCTCTCTCTCTCTCTCTCTCTCTCTCTCTCTCTCTCTCTCTCTCTCTCTCTCTCTCTATATATATATTTTGTTTTATTGCAGATGATTGGCAAAATCTTTATGTACTTGTACCGTATTGTATTTTCATATTTCAGGTATATGGCTGGGGTCTTAATAGCAATGGTCAATTGGGCCTTGGAAACAATGTCAACCAACATAACACATGCCGGGTTACAGCTCTTCAGGGTGTTGTTATTACGAAGGTAAGCCCTCACTTAGCATTACAGTATTAAGTTAGACTTGCATGTCATTAGATATATCCTCTAATAATTAATTTGAAATAGAAATAGAATATAATATATTCTATTGTGTTTAAAGTTCTACCTTAGATAATGGGCTAATATAAATTAATCTTTATAAATGATGAGTTTCTTTAGTTGTTAGGTATTACAGACTTGGTAAGTATCTCAGATCACGCACATACTCCTGTGTATAGAATGGAGTATTTACCCTAATAGCGACGTAACTTGCTGAAATACCAACAAGGGAATTAACTTTCTGGTTAGATTCCAGTATGGTTAACATTATGCAAAATAATTGTCAGGTGAATTTCATATATATGCAATAACCTGTATACTGTATTCAACAAAGTACTATTTTGTATTGCCTGAATATTAAAAATACAGTACTGTATAACACAGTAAATATTATAGTATGTTCCACTAATGAAGATATAGTGTCTAGGGGTCTGGAGGGCGTGTAAGCTACTGTGGCCTTGTCACAGTCATGAGAACCCAGCTATGGTTACCCTCATGATGCCCAGTGACCATGACCTCCCATTGTCACCACAGGATCTGTATCCACTTGAAAGAACAGCAATTTTTATTTATTTTTTTAATTTTTTTAATGGGTAACATTTGGATAGGCAAAGAAAATTGCCCTCATTGGGCCCAGACAACAAGAAAACATAAGAAGGAGAAAAAGAAGTAGCTTAAAGACAAGGCAGAATCTGAAAATATAGTCAAAGAAGTGAAGACCTAGAATTGTGGCATGATTACCATAGATTAATTTCTTGAAGGAAGAAAGGTCATAATATTTTGGGAAGACAGAAGGAGGAAGAGAGTCCCTGTGTCTGGAAGTGAAAGGAAAGAAGTAGCCACGGCACCGATCTGCCCACTAGCAACAAATCTCCTCACAGCACCTGTGTTATGAGTTCATTTGATGGACACAGAGAAGGGCTGCCAATCACTACTCTGCTCATCCATGATAAAACTTGTGATTGTCAAATGGGAAAGGTTAAAATGCAGTGCAGTATTATTCTCTCTTTTTCAAGCATCAATGCTGGTTAATTAGTATCCAAGTTTAATTTTTTTTTCCCCCCATAGAAATAGAATATTTTGCCGATGTGGGAGTGATTGGGAGCCATGTTGCACTAGGTATAAGTGGATATATGAAAAAAAAAAGGTAGACTTTGTTGAGAGACCTCCAGCCTTTCATTATAACCGAGATTGCATATCTGATACCAGCTCTGTAGCACATTTCTGAATTTTCTCCAATTTATTCATGATGCCTTTTCAAGTGAGGATTCCAGAAGGGTGCTTCATATTTAAGCATTTTTGAACATTTTCCTGTCCATATGCCTGAAGCCACCCTTCCCTTATCTTTGCTAAGAAAGCATATGTTACCTTTACTATACCATTTATGAACTTCCACAGATAATTCTGCAAATATATTTACCCCATGATTTCTTATACTCACAGGTTTTTGATGCTCCTCTTTTCTTACTGAATACCCAAACATGGGCGTTTTTTGCACTTGCCTATTCTTATTGCAAATACTCAAATATGGACCTTTTGTACACTCTCTCCTATTCTTATCACTTTACAGTATGAAGCAGTGATTCTCATTAGTCATTTGCCTGATCATTCATGCAGACTATTTAGTTCTTCCTTAAGAAACATGCTATAGAGCTGGTGACAGACATGCAGTCTCAGTTATAATGAAAGGCTGAAGGACTTTGACTTACCGTCACTCAAAGCTAGAAAAAAAGAGAGGGAATGGCATAGCTGTTTTTAGATTCTTTCATGGTTAAGGCTTAAGGATTTAAACGTATCATCACTCAAAGCTAGAAGAAAGAGAGGGAATACCGTAGCTGTATTTGAATTCCTTCATTGTTTTGACAGAGTAGATAAGGAACAATATATTGATATGGAGTGTTCTGGAACTAGATATCATAGTTTTAAAGCTATATAAAAAAAAAAATTCTTTTCAGGATGGAAGGAAGTACTTTTTTTATTGTAAGAATAGTTAATAATTAGAATTTGCTAAGTGAGGAATCATTAAATGCAAATAGCATTTATAGTTACAAGGATTTGTAAGATAAGTGCTCGTAAGTAAAAAATGAAAGTGACCAGGAGAGAGTGAGTTACGAGCATAAGGTTCTTTCCCATGAGCACAATTAGATCAGTGCACGCATATACACACACATATGAGATGTGTACTTGTTTTTCATAGCAATATCCTATTCTACTGAAGCCAGAAGGGTGGTCATGATGAACTAGTAATGAGAGGAAGCAGTAAAACATCATTGCCTCTCCATCCTCACTTTTTCATCAGCAGTTTTGTTTCAAGGAAAAATAATTTTTTCTATCCTTATTAATTACTCTCAACAACACCCATAGGGACTTGATTATAATGCCATTGTTTTTATTTGAATTATTTCAGATTGTTTGTGGATACTCGCATACATTAGCATTAAGCGATGAAGGCAGTTTGTGGGCATGGGGTGCCAATAGTTATGGGCAATTGGGCACTGGGAATAAAGCCAATCAGTGTGCACCTGTAAGAGTAGCTCAAGATATTGGTAGAATTGTTGACATTGCATGTTCACACTACTGCCATCTTTCAGCTGCTATGACACAGAATTCAAAAATATACCTCTGGGGTCACTGTAAAGGTTTGTTTGATCTTTGTTTATTATATATTTTTTGTCATATATATATATATATATATATATATATATATATATATATATATATATATATATATATATATATATATATATATATATATATATATATATATATATATATACAGTAGTAATCCCGCGCTATATCGCAATTCACCTACTGCAAATTCAGTAGTAATCCCTCGCTATATCGCAATTCACCGACTGCAAATTCAGTGCATCGCGGATTTTTTTTTTTGGGGGGGGGGAAATTAAATGATTGTTACACCAGAACGGTCAAAAAACATAAAATAAAGCAGCCTTTATTGGGCCTGGGCACAAAGAATACATAAAGTAAAGAGAAACAGAGATGGAGAGTGTAATGACCTGTTAGATGTGAAGGGATTATAAAAGTTGTGTAATGAATTCCAAGAATATTCAGTGTAGCTGGTGCCACGAGCCATCTTAATAACGCATCCTCCTTCGCAGCTTTCAAAGGCAATCTGTATAGTTTTATTTTGGACAAATAGTTGCTACTCACACATAAACTAAATGATATAATGCAATTTCCCTAAACACTGACCTCTCTATATGTAAACTGATATCGACTTCTCTGTTCTCTAAGTTAAGAACTAATTATTCTCATTGTAAGGAAAACAAAAATGGTGATGATGCCGATAATGACGATACTGTATCGAGTGTTATTATTACTACTTTATTATTAACATCATTGTTAACATTTTTATTACAGCATTATTATTTTCTATGAAAGCTACATTTAATTTATTACCCTCTAACTTATTAGTTCAGTTACATGTCTATTTATAAGTCACTTATAATCTTAGAAGAAAACCATTGTACAAAAATGGAAATAAATGTTTGTTTGTTTGTTTGCCTCCGTATCAGCTGATGCTTAGTCAGGCACAATATCTTACTCATAAAATATTCATTTTCTTACCCTCTTTGCCGTTTATCTAATTTTCAAGATTATAGATTAATATTAATATTCCTTTTTCTAAACATTATTCTACCTATCGACCATGCTGCACGATATCTTAACGTAAATAAAGTCAGTTGAGAGAAAAAGAAAACATACAATTCGTTCAGAGAAAACGTATATCGTACTGTACATGGGAAACTTAAATAAAATATATATATTCTCAACATGCTATTTCCCTGACGATATAATATTGAAAGTTTATTTACTGTTTGTCCTAATGCTTTTTTCCAATCTTCATAATATCACGTTCATATAAATTTACGCTTGCGCGCTGTTAATAATAAAGTATAGGGTGGTTTGTTAACAGTGTAGGGAGGGTTTATACAGTAAAGGTAAAAATAAATGTAAAATACCTATAATAAATATGGCGCTCCTGCTTCGTGATTTTTCACCTATCGCGGCGGGTCCCGGAACTGAACCCCAGCAATAAATGAGGGAGCACTGTACATATATATATATATATATATATATATATATATATATATATATATATATATATATATATATATATATATATATATATATATATATATATATATATATATATATATATATATATATATATATATATATATATATATATACACCTAGTCCTGAGAATAACTCGAAGATAGGCTCTCAAAAGTGCCATGTATATCTATTTTCGCGTAATTTAACGCTTTATTTTCCATAAGAAATAATGATAATGGGCATAGCTCGTTCCACAACCATCCATAGACACACTATACCAAAGATATAAGATTAGTAAAACATATTTTATAAGTACATAACAAAGCAGAAAGATCTGTAGTTATTTATTTTAACATGCAAATAGTGTACAGTATAAAAGAAATACAGATTTACTGTAAAGTAAACAAATTAATGCACTCTATTATGCGGTGGGAAACAGGCATAGACTGGGATGTGCATGGTGGCAGTGAACATGAGGATGCAAACGTTTTGCCGCCTCCTTATCAGATGATACACCCTAGCACGCTATTTCCCTGACGATATTTTATTGAAAGTTTGTTTGCTTTTTATTCTTAATGTTTTTTTTCAATTTACTTCATAATATTCGATTGCATTAAGTGATCTCTATCGGCAAATGTTTTGCCGCTTCCGTCAGCTGATGCTTATCACTATTCAGGCACAATATCTTACTCATAAAGTATTTATTTACTCACGTTATTTGGGGTTTATATGATTTTCAAGATTATAGTATTGCATATTAATATTCCTTGGTTCTAAACATAATTCTATCTTCTTTACATATCAACCATGCTGCACGAAATCTAAACGTAAACAAAGTCAGCTGAGATAAAAAGAAACTTATACAATTCGTTACAAAGAAACCATATATCGGGGAAACTTAAATGAAATATATATATCATCCCTGATGATATCATATCGAAAGTATGTTTGCTGTTTGTTCTTAATGCTTTTCTTCAATTTTCTTCATAATATTCGAGTGCATTAAGCGGTAAAAGAGGCGGAGGATGCGGGAGAACGAACCTCTTTCGGCACACATTTTGCCCCTTCCGTATCAGCTGATGCACCCTCGCATGCTTTTTCCCTGATGATATTATATCGAAAATTTGTTTGCTGTTTGTTCTTAATGCTTTTTTTCAATTTTCTTCATAATATTCGATCACAGTAAGCGGTAGAAGAGAAGGAGGATGTGGGAGAACAAATCTCTATCCACAAACGTTTTGCCACTTCCGTATCAGCTGATGCACACTCGCACATTATTTTCCTGACGGTATTATACCGAAAATTTGTTTTCTGTTTTTTCTTAATGTTTTTTCCATTATCGTCATAACATCCAATCGCATTAACCAGTAGAAGAGGAGGAAGATGGCGAAAAAGTGCCTCCGAGGCGGTCGATTATTTACTAAAATGAAAATTTTTGTTTAGAATTTTTTTGCATGGCCGTTATTCGCGAATTTCATATTTGTTTACTGTTATTTTTTAGGGGCGATATTACAATTTCGTGGATTAAATACACGTTGAAAAAGCAAACAAGGTGTATATATATATATATATATATATATATATATATATATATATATATATATATATATATATATATATATATATATATATACATACAGTGTTCCTTCCATTATTGCGAGGGTTCGGTTCGGGGACCCGGCGCGAGACAGGAAAATCGCGGAGTAGGATCAGCCTATATGTACATAGATATTTTAATTTATTTTTACATTTATGTTGGGGGTTAGGATGGTAGAGTGTTGTTAAGATGCTGTTTTTACTAAGGGGACTTAAAGTACCGAGCTCAGTTAAAAGCTCACAAACAGACAGGACAGATATTTGTACATGAACACCCCATCTCTATTACCATTAGTTGGTTAAATGAAACTCAGAATTCAACTTTCTTTTAATTTTGGAAATGCAATGACATTAAAAGAATTGAATTAAATTTCTCAAATTAAATTTTATGAAATGCTGCCTCGAATCCCGGAGGTGGTGAGCACGATTTCGTTTCCCGGCACCACGGACGTATGCCAAGACTTTGGCCTCAGCTCGACGATTACCTCTGTCACACAGGCAGAGTAGAATACAGGACACTGCAATTTCAGAAACAGAAATGACACACTGTTTATAATGGGAAACTGAAAGCATGAGCACACATATAATGAGTTTCCAATGTCATTCTACTGGATGAAAATATATTGGTTATTCACAGCTAACCAGAAATATTTATGCTACCATAATAGCATACAAAACCATGAATTCTTTACTGGTTTTAAAGGAAAACAATATATTCACAATAAATGATGAATAAGCAAGACAAATACAGTACTGTATGTATTCCTTAAATTGTGGGCAACCACAAAAGTTGCAATGCTTAATACTGATTTACAATTAATATGGTAAAACACTCTATTTAGGATAGGGGAAGAATCTACGAGATAAATACAGTATTCATTCACTTTTGGTTATCAAGAACTTTGCAATGAAAAAAAAAGGGTGCAAAACCACCTTTTGAGGTATTTGCAACTTATAACTCAAAACACTTTATCCCCAACCTATGAAGAATTAGCAAGATAAATACTGTATGCATTTATTAAATTGTGGTTAACAGGAAATATTTGCAAAGCCAACAGGGTAAAATTACCTTTTTAATTATTTGCAGTTTATAGCCTAAAACACTTTAGCTAAATGATTAATTATTTGCAATTTGTATAGCAAATAGCTTTATTGACGAGTTTTTGATGTAAAACACTTTATTTACGATGATAGAAAGAGGTGAAATGAAATTAGAATTTATTAGGAAAAGAGATAGAGTTTTACGGGCTCATAACCAGTTTTCAGAGGATGAGATTTTCGTTTATCACATTCAATGAAAAGAAACTTCTTAGCAATGTATATCAGCTGTAATTTCCAGGTTAAGGAATTAACTTTGGCAAGTGAGATTCCAGTTTGGTAATCTACAAAATTTCGTTTGTATGGGAATGGAATCTGAGAATAAAATTCGTAAGATTTAGCCAGTAACGAATGTAACTAATTCTCGAAAAAAAAACAATTTGCTTGACCCACGAGCTTTACCATACACTATCCCTCACCTTGTTGTGCTAGATGAATTCCTGTGAAGATGCCACGTAAATAAGGTTTGAAATAAACTTAGACTGCTCAGCCGAGATGTTGCCTCTTGGAAGTTTGGGCGCCAAAGGAGGGCGTCTCATTGTCCCTCCTGGTGAGTTCATCTGTAGGATACATTTCTAGAGCAGTAACTGGCTCTGATATCATTTAAGGACTATTTTAGTGGTGGTCCCTGGCAGGCAATTATAGCAGAGATGCAAGGGAGAGACAGTATTTTTAGGTGCAACAAGTGGAAGCAAATAAAATAAAACGAGAATAATAATGAAAAGTTAGGTTACTGGTAAACAATCTCCAGAATGTTCTTGGCTCGTAGCAGACGGAAAATAGGAGCAGCCTTTATATCGGGACTATACTTCTACACGTACAAGAAGAGTAAATAAGGTATATTTAAAATTGGCTATAAGCTAAAATATAAATTGCAAATAATCATAATCTGCAAAAGTCAAGAAGTGGGAATTAATTTTTTTAGTTAAAAAATTACAGTTAAGTTACTAAATTAATTAATAAGGCATCTAACAGCCTCTGGTGACTTTGAGCAAAACACTCTGTCACAAAGGCCCTTTCTAGAGAATATTGATTTAGCAAATTTCTACTACAGAAGGCGAAAAAAGAACAGAGGAACTTACGGTGACTTCAGTGTTATTATGAGGGATGAGATATCCTTTTCATGGAAAGGAACAAATGAACAATAAGAATGGGATCCACCACTGGAGCATATCATACTATTAGGAAAAGTGAACAAGTCTTGTAAACAAAACATTAAATGACATGCAAAACATAAAAGAAATGTGATGAAATTCAGATTTCAAGAAAATTAAATCACAATTAGATGTCAATGAATATCAACATTTAAGTTTATGTATGCTTCACATGCAAGAAGGTAATAATATACAAAAAAAAATACAGTATACGCAAATTAAAAATTTGAACCACGTCGTCATTAACATTGGTGGCTGGATTTAAAAGTTTCAGCTATTCAACACTAAACTGTTTCCGCCATGTTCTGGCTTTCAAATTCCCACAAAGGGAAATATAAGTCTACAATGAAAGAATTATTCTTCATCTTTTTCGTCTTCCATTAGGAATAACGTTTGTACGCTAAAATAAACAAGTACAGTACAGTATTAAAAACATAAAAGATAAACATAAAATAAACAACACATTAGAGAAGTAATCTTTATCGACTAGTCAAATTTAGGCTAACAGCACCAGCTTCCTCATTTGAGGGCAACGACCGTTGACTTAGTAGATCAGCAAGGTCATTGTCCTTGCCATGAACATGTTGGGCAGTGAATTTGAAAAGATTCAGGTAAAGTGCCCACCTTTTCAGACGAGGATTTAGCTTGTCTGCAGTCTGTAAATATAGGAGAGGTCGGTGGTCGGTTCTCAGTGTAAAATGTTGGCCATACAGATGGACTTCAAATTTCTTTATGGCCCAATATGCAGCTAGAGCTTCCTTCTCCACGGTGGAGTAATTTCGCTCTGCAGGGCGAAGCCTGCGGCTTGCATATTGCACTGGAGCTACTTCTGCTGAGTTGTCTGATCGGGCTTGCAAGAGCACGGCACCCAGGCCTTCGTCTGAGGCGTCGGTCTACAAGATAAATGGAAAATCAGGGTTTACCAGTTGTAATACTGGCTCACCCGCCAATGCTTCTCGGAGCTTGAAAAATGCTCTCTCCGCTTCATCTGTCCATTGGACAGGGGAGGATTTACTTTGCTTCGAGGAGGTCATTTGCTGCAAAGGGGCAGCTATAGTATTAAAGTGTGGAATGAACCGTTGGTAGTAGCTGACACTACCCAGGAATGATCTCAGTTGAGTGACAGTAGCAGGTTTCTCCATATCCTTAATAGCTTGTACCCTGTCATGTAAAGGGGACATAACTCCTTCTCCAACCACGTGGCCGAGATACTGCAATTGTGTGAAACCAATCTCACATTTGGAAGGCTTTAAATGAAGTCCATGCTGGTTCAGACGAGTGAGAACTCTGCGGAGGGTCTCGAGGTGCGATGACCAATCCTGAGAATGCACCAGGATGTCGTCTATAAAGCATGAAACATTGTCGAGATCCTGTAGTACTATCCTCATGAGTCTGCTGAAGCAGCCAGGGGCATTTACCATACCAAAAGGCATGACCCTGAACTGGTATAGACCATATCTTGTGGAAAAAGCTGTAAGAGGCTTGGTAGTCTCGCTCAACGGGACTTGCCAAAATCCACTGGCCAAATCCAACTTGGACAGGTAACGGGCTTGGGAAAGCAACGAGAAAATATGCTCGGCGTCAGCAATGGGTTCTCCATCAAAGATGGGACGGGAGTTAAGCTTACGACAGTCAAGGCAGAACCTGTGACTGCCATCTCGCTTACGCACTGCCAGTAATGGCGAACACCAAGGCGAAATGCTCTTTTCAACTATTCCGAGGCGGACCCAAGTGTCAAGATCTTCCTTCAGCCGTAAGGACAGCTGGTGGGGAAGACCATAGGAATGCCGAAATGGCTCTGGGTCAGTCAATCTGACATGATGCTCAAGGGTAGTGGTAATGCCTGTGAGGTCGTTGAAGACGTTCTCATAGTCCTTTAATAGCTTGTTCAGCTGTTCCCGTTGACTCGGTTGCAGTCTGGAGGTAATAATGCAATTACTCACACTTTCTTTTTGGTGTGTGGGAATGGCAGGATCCTTACCATCATCAAAAGCTAAGCTTATGTCTTCAATTGCAAGGGCGGTGGCTGCGGCCAGAGGGGCTTCTTCCGAAAAACTCCACTCCCGTAAGTCTGTCTCCACTGCAAGGGTGGAGTATTCCAATATAGGAAGTAAGGGGTGGCTATAATGGAGCACCTGGGTTGCTGCAGCCTCGGAGGTTCTGTTGATGCTGGTGGCATCTATAGGGGTTGCTGAGAGTGCCAGCGCAGGATCCCTGTGGGCCTCCGGGTCCTCACAATAAAGCTTCAGCTGGTTAATGTGGTATTTCCGGTTATTGCCATCAACATTTAGCACATAATTGTCAGGGGTCACCCGGTGTACCACAGTGTACGGTCCTTTCCAGCGTAGCATTAGCTTGCGGGTATCTGTTGGAAGAAGTAACAGAGCTCGATCTCCGGGTGCCAGGGCACGACGCCGGGCACGCTTGTCAAAGAGTAGCTTGGCAGTCTGCTGGTGACCTTTAATGTCTAATTGTGCAGTTTTCCAAGCCTTTTTGAGGTGAGACGAAAACTTCAAAATATACTCATGAACGTCCCTATCGTCATCTTCGATGGTAGGTAAATCCCAACATTCTGCCAAGAATTCTACTGGGCCTCTGACCTTATGACCATAAATCAGCTCGAAAGGCGAGTATCCAGTAGTGTCGTGGGGCGTCTCTGAAGGAGAAAAGTGCAGCAGGGACGTACTTGTCCCACTGCCTAGGTATATCTATCACTAGCTTGCGCAAACATCGCTTCAATGTCCCGTTATAGCGTTCGCATGCTCCATTTGATTGGGCATGATAGACACTCGTACGAATATGCTTCACTTCTAAAAGGTTACAGAAAGCCTCAAAGTGCCTACTTGTAAACCGACTTCCATTGTCAGAAGTGACCTGCTCAGGAAAGCCAACCCTGGAGCAGATTTCAAATAGGGCATGAGCGACTGCTTCAGTTGTGATAGAAGACAGTTGCACTGCATCTGGGTACCTTGTTGCCAGGTCAACATATACCAGGAGGAACTGTTTCCCCGTGGACGAAGCTGGATTAATAGGACCTAATATGTCAATAGCGACCTTGGAAAATGGCTCCATTGAGAGCTTAGTTATCCCCATGGGAACTTTCGGTACCGGTGCCGTTGAGGTGCATTGACAGATAGGGCAGGAGCCTACATATCTGTCTACCTCGGTGTACATGTTTGGCCCTGCGAGAGCCTTCTGAAGGACGTGCCGAGTCTTTGCTTTGCCTCTGTGTCCACTCAGAGGCAAATGGTGTGCCACATACATAGCCTGGCGGTGCAACGAAGCGGGCACCACCAACTGTTTAAAGGTGTGGCCATCTTTAGTCACATGCCTACGAAGTACTCCATTTTCAAGGACGTAAGTGATCTGGCCTCCTCCTCTCACCGTGAAGGTCCTTCTCTCGGGGCCTGCTGCATCCAGCGTTTGAGGCTGGGGCAGTCTTGCTGCAATTTGGCAAAGTCTGGACGGGACTTCAATGGCTCGAGAGGTTCATCATCTGGTAAAGGAGGAGGAAACTCTCCGCGTTCCACATTACGTGTACTGACTGCAGCAGACTCAATGGAGTCAGTCGGAGAATCGTCCATATTCTTGGCATCGAGGCCAGGAGTTGCTGCTGAAATGGCTTCATGTGACTTCCCCCGAGGGAAGTTATAACGAGAAATGTCCTTATGGTAGAGGTCGGCCTGGAAAGTAGGAACTAGGTTCAGTGCACGACCCATCAAGACAGGGTACATAAGCTCAATCATTGCCACAGCTGGGGCTTTTCCCTTGTAGTATTTGCAATCCAGGTTAATGACACAGCAGCGTCGTATTTGGGGTGTTCCTTCAGCAACCCGCACACGAACGACTTCGCCGGTATAATCTTCATCCCTAACGAATCTCTCGTCAACAAATATGCCATTGGCCCCTGTGTCGAGGGCTATCTCAACTTCTACACCATTTATGGTTCCTAGACATTTTGGGATCACCTGCGGATTACCCCATTCGGTGAGTTCCACATTGGCAAGTTTGTACGTAGGTTCCTCGGCGTTATCCCCAGTGACCCTTTCTGGCCTTATTTCTACAGCATGGGCCATGTGTGTGGCCGGATGGCTTTGTGGGCCGCCGCTGTGTGAGGGAGCGTGGTGGCTCTTAGAGTTTTGCTGGAAACCCTGGGAAGGAGGAGCAGAGTAATGGCCTTTGCCTCTGAACTACTGAGGCTTAGGTCTTACTGAGTTATCCTTCTTGAGTGTGGGTGCATTGCCGTAATAAGGCTTTGGAGTGTAAGGAGGATGTGCTGGACGATGTGAGTTCTGCGAGGGGCCCTTGTGCTTCCCGTTCCTATGATCTCCTTTCCGGTGAGAATCATGGCTTGCTGCGGGGGAGATACAACTCTGAGGATGAACCTTGGAATCGGCCCTTCTTGCCCTCATAACATCACAGAGACGTACTCCAGGCTGGTTGTGCTGGAGGTACTCGTCCACAGCAGCTAGACTTTTCTCGTAGTCGATCTCATCCTTAAGCTGAGTCCTTACATATGCAACAACATCTGGAGGAAGTTTATTGGCAATTGCATCAAACATCAAGAACGCATACAACTTCTCACGAGGACACTTTGCAACTCGTAACCAATCATTAAAGAGGCGAGCCTTGCGTTTGCCAAAGGTACTACAGTTCTCCTCCTTCAATGGGAAAGCAGAAAGATACCTAGCGCGACACTCAGCTGGTGAAAGGTTCTGTGAGGCCAGGAGTGTGCTTTTAACTTTCTCATAGTCCCTCAGTTGCATTTGGTCGAGTTCACTGACAGGGCGAGCAGACGGGTTGGCATGGAGGCTAACAGCCAACGACTCTTCTCAGCCTCTGTGCCTTCGTTAACTGCCGCAAGACTTTCGAAAGAGCGGATGTAAGTATCAAGCGGTTGCCTGCCGTCGTCTTCGTATTTCGGTATTGGGGAGGGCCTCTCACCAGGCTGGTTTCCATTTCCAGTTGAAAGACCACTGTCTGGGAATCCCGCTTGAAGCCGAGCAAGCGCAAGCTCATGATGACGTTGTGCTTGTGCCTCCTCACGTTGTGCTCGTGCTTCATCACGTTGTGCTTGTGCCTCATCACTTGCTCTTTTCTCCAGCTTATCTCGGCGTTCAACCATCTTCTCATGAGCCCATTCGAAGAGCTTCTGCCCTGGGGAAAGACCGTATCTCTCACCCCTAGCAATCATTATGGCCAGGTAACGCTCCTCATCGAATGTTTCAATGGTTTCCATGTTTGTTTCCTGTGACTGCCTGGTTTCCATGGTGGTTTCCTAAACAGTCAATAACGAAGTGCCAAAACAACCACACAAAAAAACAAATCTCTACAGTACAGTAGTAGAAAAAAAAATGAAAGAACCACACAACACCAAGGAGAGAAAAAAAAATTCAACACCACAGTTCAAACTTAAACGTAAAAGTGATCTCAAAATCTCACCATAAAAGTGACTCAAAATACAATCAAGTGCAACAGCAGCAAAATGTTGCAAAACAGTGCATGAAACACTGGCAATTCAGAATGGCAGTCGTGCCTGCTTAACAGCAATACATGGCAGTACCTGCGGTAATCGTGCAAATGAAAGGAATGAGCAACACAAGTGCAACAGCAACAAAATGTTGCAAAACAGTGCATGAAACACTGGTAATACAGAATGGCAGTCGTGCCTGCTTAACAGCAATACGTGGCAGTACCTACGGTTATGGTGCAAATGAAAGGAATGAGCAACAACGAATTTTACCGACTAGCACCCAGTGCCTGAGAGTACAAACAAGTACAATATAGCGGTCGTGCCTGCGTATGAGCGCGTATATGGCAGTACCCACAAATAAAATGTCGTAAATAATACGAACAAGTACAGTATAGCGGTCGTGCCTGCATATGAGCGCGTATATGGCAGTACCCACAAATAAAATGTCGTAAGTAAAATTCTGGAGTGTTACCAAAAGGGCACAGATCCTATGCAAAATACACCAACGATAAGCTAACAGCTTACTAGGCAGCCAGATTACACATTTCTACTAGTAATGAGAAAATTTATTTTCAAGTGACAACTCAGACACATGAAAGGCTTAGCCTAGGCTCTATAAATGACACCAAAATTTTTCTTCCAATCTATGAGCAGTCAATGCTTGAATATAAAACACAATTATATGCAAAACTACTTAATATGCTTTCTCCCAATTCCTAAATCCCAAGGAAATATAAACAATTCCTAACAAGTATCACCCTTTAACGGATATATAAAACACGAATGCTTTAAAACTCAATCTTATCACGCGAATAAATGAAATTTTAAATAACACGTCTTCTCGTCATGCAAAATTTCTAAAGTCTGTTACCACATAATCTCATGTAGATTTCCTGAAATATTGTTTACCACATGGGAAACAAGAAAATATTAGTTACCATAATTAATATTGAAAATAAAAATCTTTTTTTATCCGCAACGTCTTTAGCGCGAAAATTTTCATGTGCAGCCTATGATTCATTCATTTCAATAATCGAGCCAATGGTAATCGGGTTTCATGTGCAATCTTTAAAAGCAAAATAAAAATAAATTTATAAAATCAGTCTGTCTGTTCGGGTCCCTGTTCGGGCGCCAATCTTGTTGGGGGTTAGGATGGTAGAGTGTTGTTAATATGCTGTTTTTACTAAGGGGACTCAAAGTACCGAGCTCGGTTAAGAGCTCACAAACAGACAGGACAGATATTTGTACTTGAACACCCCATCTCTATTACCATTAGTCGGTTAAATGAAACTCAGAATTCAACTTTCTTTTAATTTTGGAAATGCAATGACATTAAAAGAATTGAATTAAATTTCTCAAATTAAATTTTATGAAATGCTGCCTCGAATCCCGGAGGTGGTGAGCACGATTTCGTTTCCCGGCACCACGGACGTATGCCAAGACTTTGGCCTCAACTTGACGATTACCTCTGTCACACAGGCAGAGTAAAACACAGGACACTGCAATTTCAGAAACAGAAATGACACACTGTTTATAATGGGAAACTGAAAGCATGAGCACACATATAATGAGTTTCCAATGTCATTCTACTGGATGAAAATATATTGGTTATTCACAGCTAACCAGAAATATTTATGCTACCATAATAGCATACAAAACCATTAATTCTTTACTGGTTTTAAAGGAAAACAATATATTCACAATAAATGAAGAATAAGCAAGACAAATACAGTACTGTATGTATTCCTTAAATTGTGGGCAACCACAAAAGTTGCAATGCTTATTACTGATTTACAATTAATATGGTAAAACACTCTATTTAGGATAAAGGAAGAATCTATGAGATAAATACAGTATTCATTCACTTTTGGTTATCAAGAACTTTGCCATGAAAAAAAAGGGTGCAAAACCACCTTTTGAGGTATTTGCAACTTATAACTCAAAACACTTTATCCCCAACCTATGAAGAATTAGCAAGATAAATACTGTATGCATTTATTAAATTGTGGTTAACAGGAAATATTTGCAGAGCCAACAGGGTAAAATTACCTTTTAATTATTTGCAGTTTATAGCATAAAACACTTTAGCTAAATGATTAATTATTTGCAATTTGTATAGCAAATAGCTTTATTGACGAGTTTTTGACGTAAAACACTTTATTTACGATGATAGAAAGAGGTGAAATGAAATTAGAATTTATTAGGAAAAGAGATAGATTTTTACGGGCTCATAACCAGTCTTCAGAGGATGAGATTTTCGTTTATCACATTCAATGAAAAGAAACTTCTTAGCAATGTATATCAGCTGTAATTTCCAGGTTAAGGAATTAGCTTTGGCAAGTGAGATTCCAGTTTGGTAATCTACAAAATTTCGTTTGTATGGGAATGGAATCTGAGAATAAAATTCGTAAGATTTAGCCAGTAACGAATGTAACTAATTCTCGAAAAAAAAAACAATTTGCTTGACCCACGAGCTTTACCATACACTATCCCTCACCTTGTTGTGCTAGATGAATTCCAGTGAAGATGCCACGTAAATAAGGTTTGAAATAAACTTAGACTGCTCAGCCGAGATGTTGCCTCATGGAAGTTTGGGCGCCAAAGGAGGGTGTCTCATTGTCCCTCCTGGTGAGTTCATCTGTAGGATACATTTCTAGAGCAGTAACTGGCTCTGATATCATTTAAGGACTATTTTAGTGGTGGTCCCTGGCAGGCAGTTATAGCAGAGATGCAAGGGAGAGACAGTATTTTTAGGTGCAACAAGTGGAAGCAAATAAAATAAAACGAGAATAATAATGAAAAGTTAGGTTACTGGTAAACAATCTCCAGAATGTTCTTGGCTCGTAGCAGACGGATAATAGGAGCAGCCTTTATATCGGGACTATACTTCTACACGTACAAGAAGAGTAAATAAGGTATATTTAAAATTGGCTATAAGCTAAAATATAAATTGCAAATAATCATAATCTGCAAAAGTCAAGAAGTGGGAATTAATTTTTTTAGTTAGAAATAACAGTTAAGTTACTAAATTAATTAATAAGGCATCTAACAGCCTCTGGTGACTTTGAGCGAAACACTCTGTCACAGTTTACACCATATAAGCTGTATAAACCCTCCCTGTACTGTTAACAAACCACCCTTTACTTCATAAATAACAGCATGCAAGCGTAAATTTATATGACATACTCATGTACATAGGTATTTTACAATTATTTTTACGTTTACTGTATAAACCCTCCCTGCACTGTTAAAAAGCCACCCTTTGCTTTATAAATAACAGCATGCAACGTAAATTTATATGTACGTGATAGGTAAACTTACCTTATCTGTTATGGGTAAAATTTTCCTTTGCCGCTTAGGCTCACTACAAGAAGCCTTAGAAGATGAAGGATGCTTGGGAGGAATTGCAAAGGTTAAAATATGCAAGTAAAAAAATCACAAGCAAAACGTATTAATAAGCACAACGTGAACGGCGCACACGTGAGTTAGACTGAACGAGCCTTTGTCTGAAACACTAATAGCAGTACAGTATCGTATTTTACATGTTGCAATACTGTTAGTATTTATATTTTTTACCATATTTTACTGTTTTATTATTCTTAGGCTAAGAAATACGTTTTTTTATCAATTAAATCATGAAACTACTGGAAATATAAATATATATCCTAGCTCACGTAGCTGCGACCCCAATACATTGTACGCTATCGGACACTATTTCGCATGATGCAATACTTTGAGTTATACTGTACGTATGTATATCTAAATTTATGTTTTTTACTATATTTTACTGTTTTATTATTTGTAGGCTGGGAAATAATTTTTTTTTATCAACTAGATAATGAAATATGTTTTTTTCAATAAAAAAATGAAAATACTGAGAATTTTTATTTTTTTAGTATTTTAATATTTTCGCATATACCAAAAATATAAAATAATAATTTGCCAAAAAAAAAAACCGTGGTACAGTGAAAACGCGAACCAAGAAACGCGAACCAGCGGGGGATCACTGTATATATATATATATATATATATATATATATATATATATATATATATATATATATATATATATATATATATATATATATATATATATATATATATATATATATATATTACCAAATAAGCACATTACATATGTGAAAACATGAATCATTCTTTATCCCGACCGGGACTCGAACCTAGGACTTATGATTACTATGTCAAGGCGCTACCACTACACCACAGAAGGTTAAAAGGAATCCAACCTTATAGCTTATATCTGCTATACTTAGGAATGAACGCATTCTAACTGAATGCCACTATGTTCATATTACAGATTCCTCAACCTCACTCGTGGCTTCATTTTAGCATTTAATCCAATTCCCAATCTCATTCGGGCCATGAAATTACCAAATAAGCACATTACATATGTGAAAACATGAATCATTCTTTACCCCGACCGGGACTCGAACCTAGGACTTATGATTACTAAGTCAAGGCGCTACCACTACACCACAGAAGGTTAAAAGGAATCCAACCTTATAGCTTATATCTGCTATACTTAGGAATGAACGCATTCTAACTGAATGCCACCATGTTCATATTACAGATTCCCCAACCTCACTCGTGGCTTCATTTTAGCATTTAATTCAATTCCCAATCTCATTCGGGCCATGAAATTACCAAATAAGCACATTACATATGTGAAAACATGAATCATTCTTTACCCCGACCGGGACTCGAACCTAGGACTTATGATTATTATAAGATTGGATTCCTTTTAACTGCATCCTCTTCCTCTTGTACCGCTTAATGTGATCGAATATTGTGAAGATAATTGAAAAAAAGCATTAAGAGCAAACAGCAAGCAAACTTTCGATATAATATCGTCAGGGAAATAGTGTGTACAGAATATATATATTTCATTTAAGTTTCCCATGTAAAGCACGATATAAGTTTTCTTTGTAACGAATTATATAGTTATCGTTTTGTCTCAGCTGATTTTGTTTATGTTAAGATTTCGTGCAGCATGCTCAGTATGTAAAGAAGATAGAATAATGTTTAGAACCATGGAATATTAATAATAATATAATCTTGAAAATTAAATAAACCCCAAATAGGGTGTGTAAATAAATATTTTATGAGTAAGATATTGTGCCTGAATAGTAATAAGCATCAGCTGATACGGAAGCGGCAAAACGTTTGTGGATAGAGGTTCGTTCTCCCTCATCCTCCTCCTCTTCTAGAGCTTAATGCGATTGAATATTATGAAGATAATTGAAAAAAAGCGTTAAGATAAAAAAGGAAACAAACTTTCAATATAATATCGTCAGGGAAATAGCGTGCGAGGGTGCATCAGCTGATACGGAGGTGGCAAAATGTTTGCATCCTCGTGCTCACCCCCACCATGCATGTCCCAGTGTATGCCTGTTGCCCACCGCATAATAGAGTGCATTAATTTGTTTACTGTACAGTAGCTCTGTATATCTTTTATACTGTACACTATTTGCATGTTAATATAAATAATTACAGGTCTTTCTGCTTTGTTATGTACTTACAAAATTTATTTTCCTTATCTTATATCTTTGGTAGAGTGTGTCTATGGATGGTTGTGGAACGTATCTATGCCCATTATCATTGTTTCTTATGGAAAATGACTCATTAAATTATGCAAAAATTACAATACGCACACTTCTGAGAACCTATCTTCACGTTATTCTAACAGCTAGGTGTATATATATATATATATATACACAGGGAGTCCTCATATAACGTCAGGGTTCTGTTCCTGACAGGCAACTCAAGTCGAAAATCGACGTAAGTTGGAACTCGCTTATATTTGAACCTGGATTCCCTAAAAAACAAAAATTTTTTTTGTATTTTTTTTTAAAGGGGACCCTATGTTCCTAATGGTCCTTAAAAATTACTAAAACTAATCTTAATACCTTTCCGAAAGCTTAAAATTAACATAATTAACAGTTACTGTTAAGTATACATGTACTCTACAGTATAATAAAACAACACATATACATAAAAATATCTCTACTATATTCCACTTCAAATCCTGTACTGTGTTACTGTATAGTACAAAACTGTAAATAGTACCTGTACAGTATCCTGTACTCATGTGATGTGCTTACATAGGGAGTAAGAGAGTTGCTTATCAGGAGAAAGCCTGCTATGTCAGCTGCTGAAGAGATGGGCAGGCAGGTGAGTCTGGAAAGGCAAAAGAACGATCAATACAAAATTCATAGAAAATAAAACTATGCAATATAAAATACACTTATAAACAAAAATATTTCACTAGTATCTCATTTTTTATCAAGTTAATGGCTTTATTTATTTATTTATATATATACAGTTGGTTATACTGAAAAATTATATTGAATTTAAAAAGAAAAAATGCAGATCTATAGTTTTTCATTTTAATCCATTCTCTTTTTTTTTAAATATTGGTAGCACATCTGCCAAATTCCACTCCCTGGGTACCAATCCTAATTTTATGAAATTATAGAATAGTGCAGTTAGTGGACTACTAAGCTCTGCCTTGAACTTCGTTAATACTGTAGCATAAATTTCATCAGGTCTCGGAGATTTATGAGTTTTTAATTTATATATTTCTTTTCTTACCTCCTCCCTTGTAATATTTACTGTACTAAGTCTAAGGACAGTCTGTATATATGTATTCTACTTCTGGGATATATTCCAAATTTCCATTGGTAAATACAGATAAGAAATATTCATTTAAACATGTACACATCTCTTTATCACCATCTGTGCAATGACCGATGGCTACTTCAACTAGTCCAACTTTTAACCCCTAGAGGACCAGGAAGGAAGGGTAAGGGAATTTAGACAAAAACAAGTTTATGATAAATGAATGAACAAAAAAAGCAAATTATTTTTATTTTGCCTTTGTTGTAAACTTGAAACAGCGTAAGTTGAAACGACATTATATGAGGACTCCATATATATATATGTACACCGTGTTCCTTTTTTCCTCGTTTTTTTTTTTTAACCGCGAAATTGCAGTAACGCCCCCAAAAGATAATAGTAAAAAAATATGAAATTCTTGAATAACGGCCATGCAAAAAAATAATCTTTTTTATTTTTTTATTTTAGTAAAAAATCGACTGCCTTGGAGCCATTTCTCTGCCATCCTCCTCCTCTTCTACTGCTTAATGCAACTGGATATTATGAAGAAAATTAAATAAAGCATTAAGAACAAACAGCAAACATATTTTCAATATAATATCGTCAGGTAAATAGCGTGCGAGGGTGCATCAGCTGATACGGAAGTAGCAAAACGTTTACTGATAAGGTTCGTTCTCCCGCATCCTCCTCCTCTTCTTCCGCTTAATGCAATCGAATATTATGAAGAAAATGGAAAATAAGCATTAAGAACAAACAGCAAACAAATTTTCGATATGTTATCGTTAGGGAAATAGCGTACGAGGGTGCATCAGCTGATACGGAAGTGTAATAAAACGTTTGCCAATAGAGGTTCGTTCTCCCGCATCCTCCTCCTCTTCTACCGCTTAATGCGATCGGATATTATGAAGATAATGAAAGAAAAAGCATTAAGAACAAACAGCAAACATACTTTCAATATAATATTGTCAGGGAAATAGTGTGCGAGGGTACATCAGCTGATACGGAAGTTTGACAAAACGTTTGCATCCTCGTCCTCACTGCCACCGTCAGTGTTGCCAGAATAGATGAATTAGAGAAATGATAAATATAAAAAATATACATGTAAGCTGGTAAGTTATTTCAAATATATTAAAGATGAAGTACATTTTTATTTAAATTACAGCACTACCATCTTGTAATTAATATATCTCTTAAAATGTACCATACATTTGAAAATAAAGAATATCCACTTTTTCTGGTAACACTCCACCATGCACGTCCCAGTGTAAGCCTGTTGCAAACGGCATAATAGAATGCATTAATTTGTTTACTGTACAGTAAATCTGTATATCTTTTATACTGTACACTATTTGCATGTTAATATAAATAACTACAGGTCTTTCTCCTTTATTATGTACTTATAAATATGTTTTACTTAGGTTATATCTTTGGTATAGTGTGTCTATGGACGGTTGTGGAACGAGCTATGCCCTTTTTCATTTTTTATGGAAAATGACACATTTTTTCACGTGATTTTCCATTTACCCGTCGCTTCTGAGAACCTATCTCTTCGTTATTCTGAGAAGTTGGTATATATATATATATATATATATATATATATATATATATATATATATAGAGAGAGAGAGAGAGAGAGAGAGAGAGAGAGAGAGAGAGAGAGAGAGAGATAGAGAGAGAGAGAGAGAGAGTGAGTATTAATGATATACAGATTTACTAAACTGAACCATTTTTTTCGCTCGCTTTAATCGCTTAATTAGAATTTTTTACTATTATTTTCAAGATGCGTTAAACCATATTCGCCTAGTTTAAACTCACGTAAATCGAAAGGTGACTATATATATATATATAATATATATATATATATATATATATATATATATATATATATATATATATATATATATATATATATATATATATACACAGTGTTGCCTCACTTATCGCGGTAGTTCGGTTCCGGGACCCGCCGCGAACCAGGAAATCCGCGAAGTAGGATCCGCCTATATGTACATAGATATTTTAATATATTTTTACGTTTACACTGTATAAACCCTCCCTGCACTGTTAATAAAACACCCTTTACATTATAAATAACAGCAAGAAACTTAAATTTTTATGAAAGTGATAGATAAAATTACAGTGAATGAGGTGATACTGACGTGACATACATATCATTTACAATTATTTTTTCGTTTAGGTACTGTATAAACCCTCCCTGCACTGTTAAAAAAAACACCCTTAACATTATAGATAACAGCAAGCAACGTAAATTTTTATGAAAGTGATAGGAAAACTTACCGTGAGTGTGATGATGACGTGACATACATATCATTTACAATTATTTTTTCGTTTACGTACTGTATAAACCCTCCCTGCACTGTTGAAAAAACACCCTTTACATTATAAATAACAGCAAGCAACGTAAATTTTTATGAAAGTGATAGATAAAGTTACGGTGATTGAGGTGATAATGACGTGACATACATACTCATTTACAATTATTTTTCGTTTACGTACTGTATAAACCCTCCCTGCACTGTTAAAAAAACACCCTTTACATTATAAATAACAGCAAGCAATGTAAATTTTTATGAAAGTGATAGAGAAAATTACGGTGAATGAGGTGATAATGACGTGACATACATACTCATTTACAATTATTTTTTCGTTTACGTACTGTATAAACCCTCCCTGCACTGTTAAAGAAACACCCTTTACATTATAAATAACAGCAAGCAACATAAATTTTTATGAAAGTGATAGAGAAAATTACGGTGAATGAGGTGATAATGACGTGACATACATACTCATTTACAATTATTTTTTCGTTTACGTATTGTATAAACCCTCCCTGCACTGTTAAAAAAACACCCTTTACATTATAAATAACAGCAAGCAACGTAAATTTTTATGAAAGTGATAGATAAAATTACGGTGAATGAGGTGATAATGACGTGACATACGTACTCATTTACAATTATTTTTTCGTTTATGTACTGTATAAACCCTCCCTGCACTGTTAAAAAAAACACCCTTTACATTATAAATAACAGCAAGTAACGTAAATTTTTATGAAAGTGATAGATAAAATTACCATGAATGAGGTGATGATGACGTGACACATACTCATTTACAATTATTTTTTCGTTTATGAACTGTATAAACCCTCCCTGCACTGTTAAAAAAACACCCTTTACATTATAAGTAACAGCACGCAACGTAAATTTAACAAAAAAATTAAAATACATAAAATGTTTTTTTTCAATATTTAAATATTTTTGCGTATACCCATAAAATAAATAAATAATTTATCAAAAAAAAAACCGCGATAGAGTGAGAATGCGAACCAAGAAGCGCGAATAACCGGGGTAACAGTGTATATATATATATATATATATATATATATATATATATATATATATATATATATATATATATATATATATATATATATATATATATATATATATATATATATATATATATATATATAATGGTATTCACCTACCGCGAATTCAGTGCATTGCGGATTTTTTTGGCGAGCATATGTATTTTTTATCTCAGATTTTCTGGGTATATCATGGGAAACCACGATATGTGGAAATATTAAAATTTCCAGTATTTTCATTATTTTGTTGATAAAAAAATTGTATTTCTTAGTTTAAGAGTAATAAAACAGTAAAAAATTGTGAAAAACATAAATTTAAACATGTAACTCACAGTATTGCATCTTATAAAATACGTTACCGGTATCGGCGTTTCGGAAAACGCAAAGGGTTGCACCTACGTGAGATAGTACATATTAATATTTCCAGTATTTTCATTATTTTATTGATGAAAAAAGTATTTCCTAGCCTAAGAATAATCTTCTTCTTCGTCTACATCTTTTCCCACTTTTATGTGGGGTCGATGTTTCTGGCCAGTTTTCTCCATTTGTTTCTGTCCCATACCTCATCACCCAACAAACCATTAGACCTCAGGTTGTCATTGATGCAATCCATCCACCTACGCTTTGGTCTCCCTCTCGTACCCTGCATATCCATTTCCATCACCCTCCTCCCAACATACTGTTCATCCCTCCTAACAACATGACCATACCATCTTAGTCTACTTTCTTCTATTTTATCTGATATTTCTCTTAACTGTTGAGGTACCTCTAATTACCTCATTTCTGATCTTATCGCTTCTTGTCACTCCACACATCCATCTCAACATCCTCATCTCTGCCACATCCAGTTTTTTCTCTTGTGTCTTCTTTATTGCCCATGTCTCTGCTACATACATCATCGCAGGTCTCACAGCTGTCTTATGCACTTTACCCCTCAACTTAATCCCTATTCTCCTGTCGCACAGCACCCCAGACACTCTCTTCCAGTTCTTCCATCCCGCTTGTACTCTGTGGGTTATTTCTGACTAGGTCACCATCCTCTGCTACTGTTGATCCCAAATACTTGAAATTTTCAACTCTTTTCAACACCTTCCCCTGCAAATTGACCTCCCCATCCTCATCATCTCTCAACCTCAAGTACTCTGTCTTCTTCCTGCTGATTTTCAGTCCTCTATCCTCCATCACTCTTCTCCACTCCTGAAGCTTCTCCTCCACTACCTCTCGTCTGTTGCTACACAGTACAATGTCATCTACAAAGAGCATACACCATGGTGCCTGATCTCTAATACCCTGGGTTACTACATCCAAGACCAGATCAAATAGATATGGACTCAAAGCAGACCCTTGATGCAGACCAACATTTACTGAGAGACTTTTCCTCAAGCCCACACTGCTCTTAACATTTGCCTCTGCCCTCTCATACATATCTTGGATGATTCTTACATATTTCTTGGGGACTCCCTTTTCTCTAATACACCTCCACACCTCTTGACGTGGTACTTGATCATATGCCTTTTTCTGGTCAATAAAGACCATATGCAGTCCTTTCTGTTTCTCCCTATGCTTTTCCATCATTTGTCTCAAGGCAAATATGGCATCCACTGTACCTCTTCCAGGCATGAAGCCAAACTATTCATCCCCAATTATCGTTACCTCTCTGAGTCTCCTCTCCATGATCTTCTCCCATATCTTCATAGTATGACTTAACAACTTTATACCTCTATAGTTTCCACACTCCTGAATGTCTCCCTTCCTTTATAGATTGGGATGATTAAGCTTCCTCTCCATTCCTCTGGCATCTTTTCCTGACTAAAGAGCTTTTGCATTAAGTCCCACAAGATATCTATGCCTTCCTCTCCAAGACTCTTCCATACCTCCACTGGCATCTTATCAGGTCCTGCTGCCTTTCCATTTTTCATTATCCTTACTGCCCGCTCTACCTCTCTTCTAGCCACTGTTATTGTAACTGCTTCATTTGGAAGTCCATCTTCAAATACTGCTCTTGGGTTCTCTTCATTTAGTAATCCTTCAAAATAAGTTCCCATCTGCTTTTTATTTCATCCTCTTTGGCTAGAACTACTCCATAGTCATCCTTTATTTGTCTTACTTGGGTCAAGTCCTTGGTTGCAGCATCTCGGGCCTTGGCAATTCGCCATATTTTCTGCTCTCCTTCTGTTGTTTCCAGCTCTTCATAGACTTCATTCAATTTCTCTGCCTTTGCTTTTGCTACTGCTCTCCTTGCCTCCTTGTACTCTTCTTTATCCTGCTCCAGGCCTGATAAATCTGCCTTTTTCTTAGCTTCTTTCTTGTTCTTCACCCATTCTTGCACTTCCTCATTCCACCACCATGACTTTATTATTTGGGGATTTCCTTCCTGATGAGTTTCCAAGTACCTCCTCACCATCCCTCATAATCACCTTACTATTCTCTGTCCACCATTCTTGTACATCTTTATGCAACCTTATTGCTTCCAACACTCTTCCCTTAAACATACATGTAACTCACAGTATTGCGCCATATAAAATACGATACCGCTATCGGCATCGTGGAAAACGGAAAGGGTTGCACCAACGTGAGATAGTACTCGGGATGCTATTGGCTGATGGGTGGGAGACGACGAATCACAGAATTTTGTTCTGTATGCTGGGGTCTGATTGGCTTTTTGACTGAAGCTTGATTCTCCCAGCATCTTCCATTGTCTTGCCTCACCCATTCAGCTACTCACGTGTGCGCCTTTCTCGTTGTGCCTCTTAATACGTTGTGCTTGTGTTTTTTGTGAATCTTTTTCAACCCCTGCAATGCCGCCCAAGCATCCTTCATTTTTAAGGCTTCTGGTAGTGAGCCTAAGCGGCAGATGTTGACCATAGCAGATAAGGTAAAACTGTTAGATATGCTGAAGGAAGGGAGAAGTTTCTCGGCTGTCGGCCGTCGTTAGCTGTGCAGTATATAAACGTCATCATCATGTTATTCATGGTAAACTTACTAATCATGTTCATATAGCTTTACGCTTGCGTGCTGTTATTTATGGTAAACTTACCTGTCACACTCATATAAATTTACGCTTGCATGCTGTTATTAATAAAGTAACGGGTAACAGTGCAGGGAGGGTTTATACAGTAAAGGTAAAAATAAATGTAAAATACCTGTAATAAATATGGTGCTGCTACTTCACGGATTTTCACCTTTCGCGTGTTGTCCCGGAACTCAACCCCCGCAATAAATGAGGGATCACTGTATATATATATATATATATATATATATATATATATATATATATATATATATATATATATATATATATATATATATATATATATATATATATATATATATATATATATATATATATATATATATATATATATATATATATATATATATATATATATATATATATATACCTTGTTCGCTTTTTCCGCGTGTTTATAATCCGTGAAATTAGAATAACGCCCCTAAAAAATAATAGTAAAAAATATGGAATTCGCGAATGATGCCCATGCAAATATATTCGAAAAAAAAAAAAATCATTTTAGGAAATAATCGACCACCTCGGAGGCACTTTTCCGCCATCCTCCTCCTCTTCTACCGCTTAATACAATCGGATATTATGAAGATAATGGAAAAAAATCATTAAGAACTAACAGCAAAAAAAGATTCGATTTAATATCGTCAGGGAAATAACATGTAGAGAATATATATATTTCATTTAAGCTTCCCATGTACAGTACAATATACGTTTTCTTTGTGACAATTGTATAGTTTTCTTTTTCTCTCAGCTAACTTTGTTTACGTTTATATTTCCTGCAGCATGGTCGATATGTAAAGAAGATAGAATAATGCTTAAAACCAAGGAATATTAATAATATGTACTATAATCTTGAAAATTAGATAAACCCAAAATAGGGTGAGTAAATAAATATTTTATGAGTAAGATATTTTGCCTGAATAGTGATAAGCAAATTGTATACAATTTTGTGACAAATTGTATAGTTTTCTTTTTCTCTCAGCTAACTTTGTCTACGTTTAGATTTCGTGCAGCATGGTCGATATGTAAAGAAGATAGAATAATGCTTAGAACCAAGGAATATTAATAATATGTACTATAATCTTGGAAATTAGATAAACCCTAAATAGGGTGAGTAAATAAATATTTTATGAGTAAGATTTTTGCCTGAATAGTGATAAGCATCAGCTGATACGAAAGCGGCAAAACGTTTGCCGATAGAGGTTCGTTTTCCCGCATCCTCCTCCTCTTTTACTGCTTTATGCGATAGAATATTATGAAGAAAATTGAAAAAAAGCATTAAGAACAAACAGCAAACAAACTTTCGATATAATATCATCAGGGAAATAGTTTGTGGAGAATATATATACAGGTATATCATTCAAGTTTCCCATGTACAGTACGATATACGTTATTTTTGTAACAAATTGTATAATTTTCTTTTTCTCTCAGCTGACTTTGTTTACATTTAGATTTCGTGCAGCATGGTGGATATGTAAAGAAGATAGAATAATGTGTAGAACCAAGGAATATTAAGATGTACTATAATCTTGAAAATAAGATAAACCTCAAATAGAGTGAGTAAATAAATATTTTGAGTAAGATATTGTGCCTGAATAGGGATAAGCATCAGCCGATACCGAAGTGGCAAAACGTTTGCCCATAGAGGTTCATTCTTCTGCATCATCCTCTTCTCATACCACTTAGTGCGATTGAATATTACGAAGAAAATTTATAAAAAGCATTAAGAACAAACATCAAACAAACTTTCGATATAATATTGTCAGGGAACTAGCGTGCAAGGGTGCATCAGCTGATACGGAGGCGGCAAAACGTTTGCATCCTCGTGCTCACCGCCACCATGTACGTCCCAGTGTATGCCTGTAGCCCATCGCATAATAGAGTGCATTAATTTGTTTTCTGTACAGTAAATCTGTATATCCTTTATACTCTACACTATTTGCATGTTAATATAAATATTTACAGGTCTTTCTGCTTTGTTATGTACTTATGAAATATATTTTACTTATCTTATATCTTTGGTATAGTGTGTCTATGGATGGTTGTGGAACGAGCTGTGCCCATTATCATTGTTTCTTATGGAAAGTTACTCGTTAAAATACTTGAAAATTACAATTTGCGGCACTTCTGAGAACCGATCTTCTCATTATTACAAGAACTGGGTGTACAGTGCTCTCTCATTTATTGCGGGGGTTAGGTTCTGGGACCCGCCGCAATAGGTGAAAAAACTGTGAAGTAGGAGCACCATATTTATTATAGGTATTTTACATTTATTTTTACATTTACCACCTTTTACTTTATTAATTACAGAGCGCAAGCGTAAATTTATGTGAACGTGATATTATGAAGATTGAAAAAAAGTATTAAGAAAAATCAGCAAACAAACTTTCGATATATTGTCAGGGAAATAGCGTGTAGAGAATATATATATTTCATTTAAGTTTCCCATGTACAGTGCGATATACTTTTTTTTTTCTCTCAGCTGACACTATTTACATTAAGATTTATCGTGCAGCATGGTCGATAGATAGAATAATGTTTAGAGCCAAGGAATATTAATAATACTATAATCTTGAAAATTAGATAAACCCCAAATAGGGTGAGTAAATAAATATTTTATGAGTAAAATATTGTGCCTGAATAAGCATCAGCTGATTCGAAGGCAAACAAACAAACAAACAAACATTTATTTCCATTTTTGTACATTGGTTATTCTTCTAAGATTAAAAGTGACTTATAAGTAGACATTATTATTATTATTATTATTATTATTATTATTATTATTATTATTATTATTATTATTATCATTATTATTATTATTATTATATAGAAAATTAGAGAAGTACACTAAAAAAAAGTTTGTTTCATTTTGTATAAAGAGATAATAGAGTACTAACTAAGCAGAGGATACTATATAATATACTAAGACAGCTATATAGATAGAAAGACAGATATACAGAGATGAAGAAAGGACGATATAAAGAAATTAAAGAAGCAAGTTAATGTATATAGGAAGCCACATAGCTGAGATTGGAAACGAGGAGTCAACAAAGCGAAAGAGAGAGAGAGAGAGTGAGAAATCTAATAATAAACTTCCCTCCGTTTTAAATTCACTCTCTCTCTTCATTTCCTGATGGGACTTTAAAAGGATGCATCCATTTGCCATCAAACTAGAGAAGAAAGAAACAGGGGAAGAAGAAGAAATCTAATGAGAAAGAGGAAATGAAAGATGACAATAAATAGGGAAAGACGTTGACAGAGAGAGAGAGAGAGAGAGAGAGAACATCTTTAATTAACTCTTTCATTCAACCAAAACTTCATAATTTATTGTAAAAATAATGGTTTAATGACAAATTCGTAATAATAATAATAATATTAATAATAATAATAATAATAATAATAATAATAATAATAATAATAACAGTCTCCACAATCATCATCAAAGGAAAATTATTGTTAATAATAATAATAATAATAATAATAATAATAATAATAATAATAATAATAAGATCTAAGGAGAATTTTTGGAATAGACATCGTGAAAGTAATGCAGAGGTATATTAAAACCCAGGAGAGAATTGGATATGCATTACACATCTTTTATAATCCCTTCACATCTGACAGGTCATTACACTCTCCATCTCTGTTTTTCTTTACTTTATGTATTCTTCATGCCCAGGCCTGATAAAGGCTGTTTTATTTTATTATTTTTTGGCCCGTCCTGGT
Source organism: Halocaridina rubra (assembly GCA_037179515.1). Taxonomy (NCBI): domain Eukaryota; kingdom Metazoa; phylum Arthropoda; class Malacostraca; order Decapoda; family Atyidae; genus Halocaridina; species Halocaridina rubra. Next base: position 70,212 of record JAXCGZ010002117.1, read on the forward strand.
GTCAATTATTTGAAAAAAAAAAAAAAAAAGTTTTCATTTTTGCTCGCCAAAAAAATCCTCGATGCACTGAATTTGCGATAGGTGAATCGCGATATAGCGAGGGATTATTGTGTGTATATATATATATATATATATATATATATATATATATATATATATATATATATATATATATATATATATATTTATATAAGAAAATGCAAAGAGAGAGAGTAGCAGCCTCTTTCTTCCCCATATCATCAGCAACTTCCTATGACATTGTTTTTATAGTTTAATTTCATCAGGCATCATATTAGGTTGCAGAGTGTGTACCACAATATTTGTAAAACTTTGATAACTTCTGTTTTAGTTATAAAGGCTGTAACATGGGTAAATTTTGAATTATTTATCCAGGATGGATAGAATATATCTTTGGCCAGGATGTAGTGAGAGTTATTTAGGCAAGATCTCATGCATGTTACACAAATGGAACTGGTCATACCCAGGAAAAATTGTCCATACAAACTTAAAGATATGCCTTATGTACATCAAGTTCTTATATGTTTGATATATATTTATGATGTCATAAGTAATACTGTTATCTTGATATTTCATTATTTTCAAAAAGACGTTAGCAGGATGATCACAACTACAATTAAAGAATGAAGGAATAGGGTTTCAATAGATCCATTATATCTATGCCTCCTCTGCCAGTTTTTCAGTCTTAAAAGAAAATTAAGATGGGAGGGATTTCTAACCCCATGCTCTATATCCCTCATAGTCGCTTTTTATGGTATACAGGGAATACGAGTATGTAATTTAAATATTTTTCTTTCCTAGGTCAAAGTGTGGTCAGTCCAATGGAAACAGACTTTAGCAGTTTACATGAAGTTTTTGCCTTGTGGGCATCTCCAAGTGTAACCTATGAACCTCTTAATGTGACAGCCTTTAGTCGATCTTCCTTGGCACAGGCAATGGCATTAGCACTTGATGATGAGGTCTGTATATTTTCTGATGAGTTCATTATGTTGCAGTTGGATGTTCTAGTCACTGCTATGCACTATTGATCATATATAGTGTATTTCAGTTTTTCTCTCAGACAAGACACCATATCCCAAGGAGCTAGTAAGCTGGCCCCCAACTGAAGCAAAAAACCTTAGGCAGCAGCATATAAAAATTAATCTGCTGGTTACATTGTGGCAAAAATAAAAATATTCAGGGAGGGAGGGATGGATTGCCAACCATTAGCTTCTCTATCCTATTCGGTTGGTTCTTATGGCATTCAGGGAAAGCAAGTGTGGCATTCTTTCTCTTTCCACCTGCATTTTTCCTTTTCATTGCCTCCTATGGCACTCGGAATACAAAGGTATCAGAAAACACGTGTAAAATTAGACTTCCTGTAAGGATAAATTAATAAGTAGTACAGTGTATAAAAAATTTAGCGTTTTGACACTATTTATCTTTCGGCATATGAGATTAGATCCATTTTCTAGGAAACTGCTGATGTTGTTTTCGTTGTTGATGACAGACGAATCAGAGCCCATCGTGCTGTTCTGAAAATTAGGTGTCAGTATTTCCGTAATATGTTTCAAGAACATTGGAAGGAAAATAATTTAGAGTATGTATTTGACTCTTTGTTGTATTCTATACATTTATTCTAGTTTGGTATTATTCACAAATGACTTTTTTAAATTTTTATTTAAGCCTGATATGTAAAGGGACTACATATTTTAGTTATCATTAAGGTACTTTTTTCTTTAAGTATGGATTTTGGATCTATTTTAGATTGGTATGAATGAATAGATCATTTGAATAAATCAATGTTCATATGTTAAAGAGATTATATTGGCTTGTTTAAATATATGAATAGTTTTGTATAATGAAGGATGGGTGTACATTTTCCATGAAAGAAAGTGTTTCTGTAAAATTTTGAGTTGTCTGCTTGTGATTCTTTTTTTTTCATTATTATTATCATAAAATTACCTAATTTTCTGAGTATCTTTTTTGTGTATAGTGTCTAAGTTCTTTATATTTCTTTTGGCTTTTGCAGGGAAGTGGAGGTCAAAGATTACTCTTTTGTTGTATTCCGAGCCTTTTTGCAGTACATCTACACCGACACTGTTAATGTTTCTCCTGAGGATGCAATCGGTAAGAATTTAATTTGTAAGTGTTAAAACTATTCATACCCCCCTATTTCATGATGAATTTTTTTTAATTATATTGAAAATGTGAAACAGACAGTAATTATTACTTGTTTGTATAAGCTATATTACATGTTACCTTTAAGTGTTTATGGTAACTCTTGTTACTTTATTATTTTTAACTCAGTGTTACTTCATGTTCGCATCCACCACTTATCATGTTCCTTTCAGTAAATTGGATTTCTCTAACACCTCTGGTTATACACCCATGTGCTTTGTTTTGTAATACAGGTCACTATAGTAGCTGTTCAGGGGTTAAATATACAGTACAATTTAAATTAAAAAAAAAATCTGAAAGGAAACATAAGTTTATATTGGTTTTATTTCCCTTCAAAGAAGTCTGAAATCCCTTGAACTCACCTTACGTATTTTTTTTTTTTTTAGTAGTCTTGATGACATGCATGGAAACAAACAGCAAAACGATTATGAGGAAGGAAATGCTTATATTTTTGAGTCTCCCTGCATTCTTTCATCTCCCACCCTTTAAACCCCTATTTACGTCTTGGGAGTTTAAATTTATTCTTGTGAGATTGAATGATAGGGGCTGTCTTGGTAAGAACAGTGGAAGGAGGGGCATATTTTATTCTAAGCTTGTGGCTGGAAGTATTACCTCCAATTTTTTTTTTTAGAGGACTTGACTCTGGATTGAGTATGCCTCCACTGGATGGTGAGAGAATTGACAGGCTGTATGGATACTTAGAAAAATAGGGTTCCCCCCCGAGTTCTTTTTTTCCCTTTCTTGTGAGATAAAAGGTAAAACTATGGTTTAAAATTGTATTTTTCAGGTTTATTAGATCTGGCTAATGCATATTGTGAAGAAGCTTTAAAACGTCACTGTGAAAGAATCATTCGTCATGGTATTACTACAGAAAATGCTGCCATGCTTTATGCGGTTGCTATCAAATATGAAGCTACTGTAAGTAGAGACCAGATAATATATACTTATGGGAAGCTTAGCTTAACCTAATTTTTCAGTAGTATTTTAACAAATGTGAGTAAGTGACTGCATATTTGTAAGTGTATTGCTTTCTTTCTTTTCTGCATATGCATAACAAATTTTTTATGCAAAGAAGTGAACTAATTCTGTTAATAAAATAAGTGTGAAGACTTAGATCTTTGTAATAGTTAAGACTGCTCTTGGCTACCATATACTTTGTTTTCAGGAGCTGGAAGAGTTTTGTTTTCGCTTCGCTCTCAATCACATGACAGAAGTGGCTCAGACAGAGGCTTTCATGGCCCTAGACGAGTTGACGGTGAAGAATTTTATCCAGCGAGCAGCACAGCACGGGGCATTTAAATACTGATATTCTAGCTACTTGTTGATGAGGATCCAACAACAACAGCAGCCAAGGCATGGTCATCACTCTTAACATTGCACTGGGAAAGGATAGATCATGTCTTATTATTTTCATTGTTTTGATATCATAAATGGACAGTTCTTCTGTAGATTATTTGTGAATGGTATTACTTTCAAATTACCATATGTAAAAAGGTATTGATAAGGCTTCCTCTAATTATTAAGAGGGGAGTAAAGTCTTTTTGAAACTAAGTTGAGAATGTTATTACTGTAATTGGTAATGAATGTTGCAATTCGGCCATAGCTTTTCATTACATTCTTGTATAGAAATTCTGTGCATGAGCTGTAGCTACACTAATTTATTTAACATAGATTTATCAATTTTATATTTTCTTATTTACTTTAGACTTAAGAACTGGGAGAAGAGAGTTTTTGATATGTTAATGTGAAGTCTTTCAGAACTTATAGTCATTTTCATGGGATAAAAGTCATATAATCTTGGTATGAATTAGACGGGAATGGATGTGAATATCACATAGAATGGTATCATATACATTACTCCATATTTAATACTGTCAGTAACACATGATACTTCAACTCTGGGAAGAAAAGCAGTAATATGATTTTTAACTAGAAAATTGGTATTGGCTATCTGAATGTTCACTGTTTAACATCTTGCCCCTCTATGATACCTAGGTATTTCAAGAATATTTTTTTGATGCTTCTACTAGCCAGTGCCATTACTGCCAGTAATTTTTATTTTTATTGCATTTATGAATGTTATGCTATTGAGAGTTGTCAGTTGCTCACTGGAGTGATAGGCAGCAGAAATCATCAGTTTCTGTTTGAAAGTTTTTATTGTCTATTTTATTATTTTGCAGTTTGATTAGTTTGACCAGTTGTTTTCAGGTTCACAGCATATGCACTGAATCACCCACTGGAGGCTTTTTTAATTTTATTTATTTTAGTATGATTGTTATCACAGAGAGTTAATGATTTATATAGAGTAAAAGTGAATGAATGAGCGCTGGTGTGGGGGCTACTCTTGTACATATAATTTTTTCTTATGATTTTCATGTGATTCACTTTTAAACTATACTTACTGGATGTCCAGAATTGTTAAGTGAATATTTGGGGATTTTGTTGAATTGAGATATTTCATATTTGTATTGAAAGTTTGGAATGTAAATGTTCACACCCAGTTCCATTTCTTTACTGAAATTCTCTTTCATGCTGTGATAGTTTTCCATATTTTTTAGAGATAATTTTATTTTTAGTAGAATTTAATGTATCTTTTTGAGTTTATATTTTGTATACAATGTGATATTAGGTTGTAATAAATGTAATTTAGATGTATATTATTTTGTAGTACATTTTTAACAGTTCTATTTATACATGATTTAATACACACATAAAAATACTTTATTTATTGGGTGTTTATTTTGTAAAGGAATCTAATATTTACTTTGTGATAGGCTATCGTATGCCTAAAAATTTGAAAATTATTTCCAATATCTAAGAAATTTTTTTTTCAATCCTGTTTTCTAATTTACTATATTGGAACCCCTCTTTTCAGAGAATCTTCAATGTGTAATATTTGTTGTAGTTTCTTACGTGTTGCAGGATATTAGTAGATACAACTCTTGCCAGTATTACGAAACATGAATTAGATGGATTGACTGATAAAGTCCCAATTTCTCCACACTTTAGTTGGAGCTGTATCCACCTTGCTAGATTTTTAAAAGTGAACCAAGTATGAAAATGTGTGTACATTTATTTACATAATACCTTCTGCCAAAGTCAATAGTGGCCATCACAATACATAAGACACAGTTTTGGGAAGGGAGAAAGCTTTTGCCCTGTTATGATTAAAGTGTTATGCAGTGTATATGTATATATTGATAAAACTGTAGTTTGGGTTTTTTATACTTACTTAAACCTACTCCCCTCTAATATGTCATACCTGTTAATTGTGTTGATTGGCGAGGGTAGCATGTGGTTGGACTCATATCTGTACTGCTTCATATTTTCAGGCATATAGGTAGTAGTAATGGAAAAGGAAATTTGGCTGGAGAGGTCCTAGTAAGTCCTTTACCTGATTTTTTTCCTTGTTAGATGTAAATTTAACAGAAGAGGTAAAAATGGCCATGGTATGTTGATATCCTGGTATTTCAGTTATCAAGTTTTGCCCACTCTGCTTACAGGATATGTCACTTCATAAAAAAAATAGTTTACTTTATGACTATGTCAAGGATAAAATGCAGTGTTGTGTATTTCATTTAAACTCATTTTGGAGATTGATGCTGTAATACTGATATTATTTTAATGCTTGTCATATCACTGGATCAGCTCTCAGCAGAAACCAGCGAATTTCAGAAACTTTACAATCGGAGTCCCTCAAGGATCCCTTATCACCTAGATTCCTTAACTTAAACATGCATGATCTACCCACACAACTCTCACCCCAGGTAAACATAGCTGCCTATGCAGATGATATAATGCTCACAAGTACACATCATAATTAAAACATAGCCATAGACCTCCTCCAGTCACACCTTACCACTCTGCATGACACACACGCACGCACGCACGCACGCACGCACGCACGCACGCCACACACACGCACGCACGTGCACACACACACACACACACACACACACACACACACACACACACACACACACACACTAATATCTTTGGTATAACATATGATAGCCCTTTCTCTGTTACCAGTGGTGTTCCACAGGGGTCTGTTCTTTCACCTACTCTGTTCCTTTTCTTCATCAGTGATCTTCTACAATCCTCATCCTTCTCTCTTCTTCATGCCTTTCTTGACGATTCTACCATTCACTTTTCCTCTGCCCCTTCACAACCTTCATCTGCTACTCGTAATCAGTCTCATATCACTCTTTCTTCTACTCTCAACTCCGATTTGCAGAGGTTATATGAGTGGAGCAACCAAAATTTAATTAAATTTAATTCCTCTTAAACACAGTTTCTGGCTATGTCTCTTTATTTTCTTTTCCTCCTGATAACCTTATTGTTATCGAAACTAACGAAATTTACCCTCTTAATTCTATCAACATGTTAGGAATTCATATAGCCTCTAACTTGTCTTGGAGGAAACACAGAATCCAAATTTCTACATCTGCATCCAAGAAATTGGGGGTTTTGTTTAGTTTTCGTCATTACTTTCCTTTTTACAGTTACTTAAAATCTATAAAGGTCTTATCCGTCCCTACTTACAACACTGCTCACACATCTGGGGTGCCTCTTCTTATACTTATCACCTTATTAGGGTTATATCTAAGGCATTCCGTCTCATTAATGATCCTTCTCTTACTCTAATTTGGATTATCTTTCTCTGCTATAAGGTATCATCCCTTTTTTCTATCGCTACTACTTCCATCGCTGCTCTGATGAGTCGGCGAGTTGCATCCGTCCCCCACTGCCGAGGTCGCGTAACACACTCAAAGCAGCCTTATCTTACAGGTACTGTGTGGAGATTTGTAGCTCGCGGATCGGTCGGTGCAGCGACTGCTTCTTCCCATCTACATCCAGACTCTGGAACTCTCTTCCTCCTTCTGTCTTTCCAAATTCTTATAACCTATCTTCCTTCAAAAAGCAGATCTAACGTCATCTCAAGGCCTAATCCTCCACATCTCTAGGTCCTCTGTACTTTAACTATTTTTCTGTCTGTCGTTTTCCTTTGTGTATCATTACCTCATCTCTCCCTTGTCCTTAACCTTTTTCTTTTCCTTTGTCTAAGTGTTTACTCGTGCCCGGGCCTTTAGTGATGAGGGCAGTTTTTTCCTGTCTCGGTGTCACTCATTAAAAAAATAAAAACATCAATGTCATTTCAATAACATCTTGCAAACATCAAAGTCTAACTGACACCAAGACTTAATGCCTTCAAGTCACTTGCTCATACAAGTGATTTGTATATACAAATGCTATATACACTCAGCAGTGGAATATGCAAGCCAAGCTTGGATTATTATCCTCACTAAGCATATCACAACCTCCTACAGCTATACAAAGCAAAGCCCTAAAAATAATCACAGGCTGCACAAGCACCATACCTACAGATTTTTTATTTTTTATTTTTTTTATGTATATGACACCAGAATGGACGAGGACTTACTAAAAAATTAAAGTCCTCAAAGGCAAAGACCACCTAGACTTAAAAGGTTCACATATCCTTACTGCATCCTCTTCAGACCAACTCCAGCTGCAACACTTCATGGCAGAAAACTCACACATGCATGCATGCACTCACACACACACACACACACACACACACACACACACACACACACACACACACACACACAATAGTAGATTGCTGCATACCTGTCACCAAAGTAGGTGTAATTCATGCCAGAGAGAAATGGTTCGATAATGGGTGTAAAAGAGCTAAGGAGTGGAGAGACAAATGCTGGAAAAGGTATAGGAGGAGAAAAACATAAATGCCTGGCAAACCTACAAAAGAGCAAGAAATGACTACCTAAGTAAAAGGAGAGAGGCAGAGAAAGATTATGAGAGGGACATCACCAGGAAGGCTAAAGAAAATCCCAAGCTTTTCCACAGCTTTATCAGAGGAAAACTGAAGGTAAAAGAACAGGTTTTAAGGCTAAAGAGAGCGGATGGAAGCATCACTGAGACGGACGAAGAGATCTGCAAAGAATTGAACAAGGAGTTTCAGTCAGTATTTACAGTAGAAAATACCCCACCCCCTCAGATTGCAGTGATAGAAGCTCAAGGGCCAGTATTAGAGAACATCAACCTTACAGCCACAGAGGTATGCAAAGCGCTGATGGATTTAGATGTTCATAAAGCTACAGGTCCTGATGACATATCCCCTCATGTGCTTAAAAAATGCGCAAACACAATATCAGTGGCACTAAGTATCATATTTAAGGAGTCATTGGAGTCGGGGGAGATTCCAAGATGCTGGAAACAAGCAAATGTGATACCTATCTTCAAAAAGGGAAGGAGGGATACGGCTCTGAACTATAGACCAGTTTCCTTGACCAGCATAGTTTGCAAACTTATGGAGAAACTACTAAGGAAACATATCTCTCTTCACTTGGAATCCTTCAACTTTTTGTCAGTGAGGCAACATGGCTTCAGAGAAGGAAGATCAACAGTAACAAACTTATTAGAATTTTATGATGAGGTAAGCCAAATCTTACAGGAAAGAGAGGGCTGGGCAGATTGCATATTCCTAGACTTCCAGAAAGCGTTTGACACTGTTCCACATGGGAGACTTATTAAGAAGCTGCAATCAATGGCTAGAATAGGTGGAAATGTCTTGGAATGGATAAAAACTTACTTAGAAGGAAGGGAACAGAGGGTTAGAGTAAGACACTCAGTGTCTGAATGGAGAAGAGTTAGTAGTGGAGTCCCACAGGGTTCAGTTTTAGGGCCACTTTTGTTCCTTGTATATGTAAATGACCTACCAGAGTCTGTAAATTCATTCATGAATATGTTTGCAGATGATGCAAAGATTGTGAAGAAAGTAAAAAACGAGAACAATGGTAGAGAACTTCAGGAGGATCTAAATAATCTGCATGAGTGGTCAGAAAAGTGGCTAATGAAATTCAATACCTCAAAATGTAAGGTAATGAGAATGGGTACAAGTGCAAGAAGGCCCAAGCTTGACTACTCGGTGGCTGGAGTACAACTTCAAGAGACAGAAAATGAGAGAGATCTAGGAGTAAACATACTGGCAGATTTGTCTCCAGAAATACATATAAATGGCGTAGTAAGGGCAGCATATGCATTCTTATCAAATGTAAGGGTAGCCTTCAGGCACATGGACAAGGAAATGTTCAGAAATATTTATGTAACCTATGTGAGGCCAAAACTCGAATATGCAGCCCCCTTTTGGAATCCGCACTTGAAAAAGCACATAGCTAAGCTTGAAAAAGTTCAAAGACATGCCACGAAACTGGTGCCAGAAATACGCAATCTCGGTTATGATGAGAGGCTGAGGGAATTAGACTTGCCATCACTCGAAGCTAGAAGAGTAAGGGGGGATATGGTGACAGTCTTTAAATTCCTTCATGGTTATGATAGAGTGGATAGGGATCGATATTTCGATATGGCTGGCTCTAGAACTAGAGGTCATAGTTTGAAGCTTCGGAAGAAAACTTCTTTGCAGGATGTAAGGAAATACTTTTTCAGTGTAAGAGTAGTTGATAATTGGAATTCGCTAAGCGAGGAGGTAGTTAATGCTACCTCAATCCATAGTTTTAAGGACAGGTATGATAAGTATCACCAAGTCTAAAAATGGAACCGATCAGGAGACGGGAAGATACGAGCTTTGGGCTCTTTCCCGTAAACACAATTAGGTAATCACAATTGGGTAATCACACACACCCCTTGGCACAGTAAGAGAACATCTGGCAAACATAATCACATAGAGTCTGTAAATGAATTTTTAAATAAGTTTCCAGATGAAGCAAAGATTATGAAGAGAGTAAAACACGCAAACACTTGTCGAGAACTTTAGGAAGACCTAAATAGTCTGCATGAATGGTAATGCAAGTGGCTGAGATATTCAGTACCTCAAAATGTAAAGTAATGAAAATGGGCTAAGAGTGCAAGAAGGCCATAGTCTAGGTATTTAGTAGCAGGAACAGAACTTCAAGACATATGAGAATGAAAGATATGTAGGGGTAAATATATTGGTAGATTTGTCACCAGAAACTCATATAAATGGTATATTAAAAGCAGCATATGATTTCTTAAACATTAAAGTAGTCCTCAGGCATATGGACATGGAAATGTTCATAAATGTTTACGGGATGTGAGGTCATAGCTTGAATATGCACCTCCCTTTTAGAATCCACATTTGAAAAGCATATAAATAAAGTGGAGAAGCTTTAAAGACATGCTACGAATCTGGTGACAGACTTATGTACTCTCATTGAGGAGGAAAGGTTGAAGGAGGTAGACTTACCATCACTCGAAGCTATGAGAAAGAGTGGAGATATGTTAATGGTTTTTAGATTCCTCCATAGATATAGAGAGTGGTCAGAGAATGATATTTTGATATAGGTGGCTCTGGAACTTCAGGGCATAGTTTGAAACTTCGTAAGAAAAGTACTTGGCAGGATGCAAGGAAGTACTTTTTCAGTGCAAGAATAGTTGATAATTGGACTTTACTAAATGAGGACACAGTAAATGATAAATGCATTCATAGTTGATAGATATGATGAGTGTTAGTGAGTGCGAAAGGAAACCGAGATGTGTATTTATGAGCATAGTGCTCTTTCCCCCTAGCACAATTAGATAAAAAGTCTTATCTTCTACGCCTTGCCCACCCCAAGCCAACTTCCAGAATTATTTCCATACCCAGTTAACTCTCTGTTTCATTCAGCCACACAGCTGCATACACTGCCTCCTGATAGCCATCCATCCAAATTCTCCCTTCACTGCGAGGACAGAATCCACTTGGCCATGTTGCAATGTGTGCACCACCCAGTTCTTTGGAGTAGTCGGAAGAGGCTGGATGACTCTGTTGGTGATGCTTGTCCAGAATGTAATACTTCATCTTATACAATTAAACACATTTTAAAGTTTGCATCATACACAAGCACATACACCATCAACACAATATATACTCTGAGAGTTATGTGTAAAACCCCAGAAAAAAATGTGGGCTTCCTTAGGGAAGCTTTTTATTTCTTAGATTTCATGTAAGCTGATGACGTGAATAGGGGAATTGAGGTCTGCAACTCTTTTGTAAAATTATATTAGCTGTAAAGTAAATAATATTGTCCTTTAGAATGATTCTATATTGCTCTTAAATCTGTATTGATTCTTCTTTGAAGGCCTATAATTACTTACTTACGTTTATGATATACTGTACATGTGTGACGGGATTGTAACTTTATATTTGTGAATTGTGTGAGCATTAATGAGAAATTTTTGGGACTAAGGTTGTAATAATTCCTACTTTGGAGCAAAAGTAGAAGAAATGTTGGAAATCTTTTTCCAAAGCGTTATTATCTCACATGCTTATATGAGAAACTTAATTCAATCCATATCTGGCAAATGAGAATATTCCAACATCATTGAGGACTATGTTCCAAAAAAGCACAAATTTTTTTTTATATATTTCCAAAAATATAAAAATATATAATTTATAAACATAACTGAAGCCAGTCATTTGATATGACTAAAGTTGTCGGGATGCCATATTGACATGGCCACGAAATGTTAAATCTAGTCCATAGCTTGAATGGCTCTATTACGATACCCTTTGAAGGTGACATTTTGTCAAAAATGTAACATGCTGATTTATAATACTGTGGACTTTTTATGTATGATTACTTTTTTATATACAGAATACCACATAGTATTAATTCAGCAGTCCTTTTTGTTCTCTTCAGAGGACTTTTCATAGTAGATAAAGAACCTCTTCATATATATATATATATATATATATATATATATATATATAATATATATATATAATAGTATATAGAGAGAGAGAGAGAGAGAGAGAGAGAGAGAGAGAGAGAGAGAGAGAGAAAAGAGAGAGAAATTAGCATATTAGATTAAAAGGTTCTGTACATCTTCCCCTTTTGTTTGTGTGATAAGTGGATAGGTCTTTGGAATTGTTCCATTAATGCCCTCTTTTGTGGAGAGTTTGAGTTACTTCATGCTGTAATTTCTTATGTTTCACTCATTCTTTTATGTAAGCTATATTACTTTTGTTTCCTTGAGTGGATATGAAACATGAATTACAAGCGAAGAATATCCAGAATATCCAAAAAAATCTAAATTATATATATATATATATATATATATATATATATATATATATATATATATATATATATATATATATATATATATATATATATATATATATATATACACATACACCTAGTTCTCAGAATAACGCCTAGATAGGTTCTCAGAAGTGTCGGGTAAATGGAAAATCGCGTGAAAAAATGAGTTATTTTCCATAGGAAACAATGATAAAGGGCATATATACGTTCCAAACCTTACATAGACACACCTTACTAAAGATATAAGATAAGTAAAAAACATATTTTATTAATACATAGCAAAGCAGAAAGCCCTGTATCTATTTTTAAGAGTATACAAAAGATATTCACATTCACTTTACAGCTAGAAATTAACATACATTACTATACTTTACTCTATTATGCAGTGGGCAACAGTTATACAGTACACTGGGACATGCATGGTGGCAGTGAGGAAGTAACTTATGTGGTAGAAGAGGAGGAGGATGCAGGAGAACGAACCTCTATCTGCAAATGTATACAAAGATAAAATAAGAATTATAAATAACCAAAGCAAGACAAAAAATCGAAAAAAAAAAATTTTGCAATGCCTAAATCTACCATATGACATATTAAAAAAACTTAATCTACATTCTCTAGAAAGGCACAGAGTTAGGGGGGATATGATTGAGGTGTATAAATGGTTTAAAGGGATTAACAAGGGTGATATTAATAAAGTTTTAAAAATTCATGATCAAACCAGAACTCGTAATGGGTAATGGATTTAATCTTGATAAATTTAGGTTCAGAAGGGAAATTGGTAAAAATTGGCTTGGTAATACCGTAGAGTATTCCTAGTAGGATAATAAATGCCAATACCTTTTTTTTTTTTATTATTATTTTCATTTTTATTTTAGGATGGGATAGGATAGGATTGGAAAAAAAGGGAGGGAATTAAGGATATAAGGGAATTGGAGGGAAAAGCACTAAAATTAAATAAAGTAAGAGAGAAAAAAGAGAGGGGCAGACCCTCGTGCTAAGTTTTGATCTGGAATTCAGATTCTGAATTGTATTACTTAGACACCTTCAAATGTAGATTAGATAGATATATGACAGAGGTAGGGTGGGTGTATATATAATGTACAGTATAATGATGATCTTTTCTTATCATAATCCTCTTTGTACTGGTGGAAGAAGCCTCCGCGGGCTCTTATTTACTATATTATTATTTTTTTTTTAAATATAGTAAATAAGTGCCTGCGTAGGCTTCTTCCACCAGTACAAAGAGGATTTTGATAAGAAAAGATCATCATCATTATACATTATATATACACCCACCCTATTGGGTAGAATAGAATGTTGGAGAGAGAGAGAGAGAGACATCTTTAATTAACTCTTGTTCATTCAACCAAAACTGCATTATTTATTGTAAAAATAATGGTTTAATTACAAATTCGTAATAATAATGATATTATTAATGATAATAATAATAATAATAATAATCTCCACAATCATCATCAAAGGAAAATTATTGTTAAAAATAGTAATAATAATTAATAGTAGTAATAATAATAATAATAAGATCTAAGGAAAATTTTTGGAATAAACATCATGAGTGTAATGCAGAGGTATATTAAAACCCAGCAGAGAGCTGGATATTCATTACACATCTTTTATAATCCCTTCACATCTGACAGGTCATTACACACTCCATCTGTTTCTCTTTACAGCCTGATAAAGGCTGTTTTATTTTATCAATTTTTGGTCCATCCTGGTGTCACAATCTTTAAAAAAAAAAAAAAAAAAAATGGGGGGTGGGCGTTATTCGCGAATTACGAGTTTTTTACTATTATTTTTGGGGGGCGTTATTGCAATTTCGCATATGAAAAAATCGCGTATAAAAGGAACAAGGTGTATATATATATATATATATATATATATATATATATATATATATATATATATATATATATATATATATATATATATATATATATATATATATATATATATATATATATATATATATATATTATATATATATATATATATATTATATATATATATATATATATATATATATATATATATATATATATATATATATATATATATATATATATATATATATATATATATACACACAGTGTTGCCTCACTTATCGCGGTAGTTCGGTTCCGGGACCCGGCGCGAACCCGGAAATCCGTGGTGTAGAGATCAGCCTATATGTACATAGATATTTTAATGTATTCTTACGTTTACACTGTATAAACCCTCCCTGTACTGTTAAAAAACACCCTTTACATTATAAATAACAGCAAGCAACGTAATTTTTTTATGAAAGTGATAGGAAAACTTACCATGAATGAGGTGATGATGACTTGACATTAATAGGTTCCATATTTTACAATAATTTTTACGTTTACGTAAAATAGCGGCCGATATCCACAAACTTTTTTCCTTCTTTCAACATATCTAAGAGTTTCACTTTATCTACAATGGTTAACATTTTCCTTTGCCGCTTAGGCTCACTACAAGAAGCCTTAGAAGATGAAGGATGCTTGGGAGGCATTGCAAAGGTTAAAATATGCGAGTAAAAAAATCACAAGCAAAACATTAATAATAATAAGCACAACATGAATGGCGCACACGAGTGAGGCGAGACAATGTAAGATGGTGGAAGCCTTTGTCCGAAACGCTGATAGCGTTATCGTATTTTACATGTTGCAATACTGTTAGTATTTATGTTTTTTACTATTTTTTACTGTTATATTATTCTTAGGCTAAGAAATACGGTTTTTTTATCAATAAAATCATGAAACTACTGGAAATATAAATATATATGCTAGCTCACGTAGCTTCGACCCCAATACATTGTACGCTATCGAACACAAGCAAAACGTGAGTTAGACTGAACGAGTCTTTGTCCAAAATGCTGATAGTGGTATCGTATTTTACATGTTGCAATACTGTTAGTATTTATGTTTTTTACTATTTGTTACTGTTTTTTTATTCTTAGGCTAATAAATACGTTATTTTTATCAATAAAATCACGAAACTACTGGAAATATAAATATATATGCTAGCTCACGTAGCTGCGACCCTAATGCATTGTACGCTATCGAACACTATTTCGTATGATGCAATACTGTGAGTTGTACTGCACGTACGTATATCATTCAGTTGTTAGTACAATGTATATTAATTTAAAATTCATCTACTTATTTGATGATTGTACAAATTCTATTGTATTTATTCACTGTAATTTGGACCAAATATTCCTTTTGTAAAGATTATACTGTACTTTTCAAAAGAGGTGGTCAATAAACGTATCTATTTATCTATCTATCTACATTTATGTTTTTTACTATTTTTTACTGTTTTATTATTCGTAGGCTGGGAAATAATTTTTTTTTTATCAATTAGATAATTAAATATGTTTTTTCAATAAAAAAAATGAAAATACTGAGAATTTTTTTTTTTAATATTTTAATATTTTTGCATATACCCATGAAATAAAATAATAATTTATCCAAAAAAAAAACGCGATAGAGTGAGAAAGCGAACGAGGAAGCGCGAACAACTGGGGTAACACTATATATATATATATATATATATATATATATATATATATATATATATATATATATATATATATATATATATAGTAAGGAAGCCCATCAGTGAAACAAAACTTATAAAACAATGCTATATTTCGGATCCTAACTGGATCCCTTCTCAAGCACAACTGAGAAAAAATAACAAAGATAGAGGAGACGTAAACAAAAGGACTCATGAGACCTGAGGGATTAAAAATTTTTGTGATAACAGGACAGGTCTAATCCAAACGAATTATCCTCAACAAAGAAGCCGCTAAGATCATTAAACCATTAACAAAGGAAAATGTTAATCCTTAAAATGATTAAGGATCGGAAAGAATATATCCCCCAACAAATTTTTATAATTAAAAGAATATTAATAAAAATGCACATATAGATATATACATATAACAATATCTGTACACACATCCCCATATACAAGAGCATACATAAAGAAATACATATATAAATCCTAATACAACCAAATTGTGCTTGAGAAGGGATCCAGTTTTGATCCGAAATATAGCATTGTTTTATAAGTCTTGTTTCACTGATGGGCTTCCTTACTATTTAGTGCTGTATGCTAACAGTTTGTACTTGTGTATATATATATATATATATATATATATATATATATATATATATATATATATATATATATATATATATATATATATATATACATACATACATACATACATACATACATACATACATACATACATACATACATACATACATACATACATACATACATACATACATACATACATACATACATACATACATACATACATACATACATACATACATACATACATACATACATACATACATACATACATACATACATACATACATACATACATACATACATACATACATACATACATACATACATACATACATACATACATACATACATACATACATACATACATACATACATACATACATACATACATACATACATACTATACTATATATATATATATATATATATATATATATATATATACTTGTACTATTTAAGTTTTTGGATATTCTTCACTTGTAAGTCATGTTTCTGTGTATATATATATCGTGGTGACCCCAACCCACCAACAAACCAACACAAGAACAAAATCCAACCCACGACCATGCATGTGCTGGCCAAGCCACTACGTGTTCCACTCGCCCCCTCTCAGTTCTGCATTGGTGCCCGCTCTGTGTGGTTCGTTTGTGATCTGTTCGTAGTTCTTGCTTTATTTTGCATTGTTTTACCTTTCATATAGCCCTTATTATGGCTCCTAAGAAGTTAAAATTGTTAGTGATATTGGGGGACTCTCCTTCCAGAATTAAGACTCCTTCCTCCTCCACCACCATCCACGTATGCCAGCAACAATCATCCACAAAGGTAAATACAGTATAGCAGATATAAGTTATAAGGTTGGATTCCTTTTAACCTTCTTTGGTGTAGTGGTAGCGCCTTGACTTAGTAATCATAAGTCCTAGGTTCGAGTCCCGGTCGGGGTAAAAAATGATTCATGTTTTCACATATGTAATGTGCTTGCTTGGTTATTTCATGGCCCGAATGAGATTGGGACTTGAATTAAATGCTATAATGAAGCCACGAGTGAGGTTGGGGAATCTGTAATATGAACATAGTGGCATTCAGTTAGAATGCGTTCATTCCTAAGTATAGCAGATATAAGCTATAAGGTTGGATTCCTTTTAACCTTCTGTGGTGTAGTGGTAGCGCCTTGACTTAGTAATCATAAGTCCTAGGTTCGAGTCCCGGTCGGGGTAAAAAATGATTCATGTTTTCACATATGTAATGTGCTTGCATGGTTATTTCATGGCCCGAATGAGATTGGGACTTCAATTAAATGCTATAATGAAGCCACGAGTGAGGTTGGGGAATCTGTAATATGAACATAGTGGCATTCAGTTAGAATGCGTTCATTCCTAAGTATAGCAGATATAAGCTATAAGGTTGGATTCCTTTTAACCTTCTGTGGTGTAGTGGTAGCGCCTTGACTTAGTAATCATAAGTCCTAGGTTCGAGTCCTGGTCAGGGTAAAAAATGATTCATATATATATATATATATATATATATATATATATATATATATATATATATATATATATATATATATATATATATATATATATATAGACAGCGTTACCCCGGTTACTCGCATTTCTTGGTTCGCGTTCTCACTCTATCGCGGTTTTTTTTTTTGGATAAATTATTATTTTATTTTATGGGTATACGCAAAAATATTAAAATATTGAAAAAAAAAAAATTTCAGTATTTTCATTTTTTTATTGGAAATGTAAATTTACGTTGCTTGCTGTTATTTATAATGTAAAGTGTGTTTTCTTAACAGTGCAGCAGGGAGGGTTTATACAGTTTGTAAACGAAAAAATAATTGTAAATGAGTATGTGTGTCACATCATCATCACCTCATTCATCGTAATTTTATCTATCACTTTCATAAAAATTTACGTTGCGTGCTGTTATTTATAATGTAAAGGGTGTTTTTTTAACAGTGCAGGGAGGGTTTATACAGTTCGTAAATGAAAAAATAATTGTAAATGAGTATGTGTCACGTCATCATCACCTCATTCACCATAATTTTATCTATCACTTTCATAAAAATTTATGTTGCTTGCTGTTATTTATAATGTAAAGGGTGTTTTTTTAACAGTGCAGGGAGGGTTTATACAGTACGTAAACGAAAAAATAATTGTAAATGAGTATGTATGTCACGTCATCATCACCTCATTCACCGTAATTTTATCTATCACTTTCAAAATAATTTACGTTGCTTGCTGTTATTTATAATGTAAAGGGTGTTTTTTTAACAGTTCAGGGAGGGTTTATACAGTTCGTAAACGAAAAAATAATTGTAAATGAGTATGTGTCACGTCATCATAATTGTAAATGAGTATGTATGTCATGTCATCATCACCTCATTCACCGTAATTTTATCTATCACTTTCATAAAAATTTACGTTTCTTGCTGTTATTTATAATGTAAAGGGTGTTTTTTTAACAATGCAGGGAAGGTTTATACAGACATAAACGAAAAAATAATTGTAAATGATATGTATGTCACGTCATCATCATCACATTCACGGTAAGTTTTCCTATCACTTTCATAAAAATTTACGTTGCTTGCTGTTATTTATAATGTAAAGGGTGTTTTTTTAACAGTGCAGGGAGGGTTTATACAGTACGTAAACGAAAAAATAATTGTAAATGAGTATGTATGTCACGTCATCATCACCTCATTCACTGTAATTTTACCTGTCACTTTCATAAAAATTTACGTTGCTTGCTGTTATTTATAATGTAAAGGGTGTTTTTTTAACAGTGCAGGGAGGGTTTATACAGTACGTAAACGAAAAAATAATTGTAAATAAGTATGTATGTCACGTCATCATCACATTCACGGTAAGTTTTCCTATCACTTTCATAAAAATTTACGTTGCTTGCTGCTAACTATTATGTTAAGGGTGTTTCTTTAACAGTGCAGGGAGGGTTTATACAGTACGTAAACGAAAAAATAATTGTAAATGAGTATGTATGTCACGTCGTCATCACATTCACGGTAAGTTTTCCTATCACTTTCATATAAATTTACGCTTGCATGCTGTTATCTATGAAGTAAAGGGTGGTATGTTAACAGTACAGGGACAGTTTATGCAGTGTAAATGTAAAAATATATTAAAATATCTATATACATATAGGCTGATCCTACTTCGCGGATTTCCTTGTTCGCGCTGGGTCCCGGAACCGAACTACCGCAATAAGTGAGGCAACACTATATATATATATATATATATATATATATATATATATATATATATATATATATATATATATATATATATATATATATATATATATATATATATATATATATTATATATATATATATATACACACACACAAGGTGT
>JAXCGZ010002117.1:100000-102675 GCA_037179515.1 Halocaridina rubra
TAAACATTGTAGCTCATTGTTATCGAACTTGCAGCAAAATTTACATTATATGTTATGCTTTTCTTCTACCTGAAAAATCTTGCTTGTCATATATTTTTGTTTGAACCTGAGTATTTGTAAACAACTTTAGAGACGTAAATCATTAGACAAGATGTATGATGTTCTGCAGATTCTAAGATATTATGTTGTAAATTCTGGAGTGACATAGAATATGTAATTAGTTCAGCCATTATGTTTTACCCTTAAAAAGATATACATTTAGTGAGGAAGGATTGAATATTTTGTTGCTATTCGAGGTAGAGGTTTGGAATGGAAAGATAAAAACGATAAAAATATGTGTTTGTAATTATTAGTGTTCATGGTAACTGGTAATCAGTATACAGTATAGTCTTTTTAAAACACATTTTATTTTATCTTTGTATAATTTAAATGTTTTTCACTGTATGAGGTTTTCTTTAAAAGAACAGACACCTTTGGTTTGCTAATGATGAACAATCAAGTCTTTTTCATCCATTTCCTCTTAATGATGTAAATAATCATAAAAACATCCCTTTCCTTGCTGCACTGCACCTACAAAGAATAACAAACACTAATTTCCTATCTGAAACAATTAAGATCCAACCACATCAGAGGTATGGGTTACAAAGAAACTTTTTAAAGTATGGTTGGCATATTGATTTGCTTATTTGCAATTATTGCTCTTTGAGCATTTTGATTAATTACGCAGAGAATATTCATCACCTTTAGTGATGTATAAACAACATTGAGTCCATGGTGTACCACGTTTCTCGTCATAAAGTATTGTTGTAGCATATCTGATAAAAGGTTTTATAATTACTTCGTATATGTTGGTTGCTTTAATTTTTTATAAAATTGAGCTTTGATGTCTATATAAGCATATAATGGTAGTAGTAGTGTAGCTGCTCTTTTGGCAAACTTTCCCTCATATAAAAATGTAGTCTTTAGTAATTGAAATATTGAAAGGCAGTGACAATGAAAGCAATTTAAAAGATTATAAAATTTATTTTGGGTGGATGAACTATTAAGTAAAAGAAACTTTGCTAAAATTGTGATTCCTGTGTAGCTGTGTCTGTTGAGATTCTTGTCAACAAGTAGGTTTATGTCAGTTTGCACCACCAGTGGCAGCATTGTTACAGTTGTGCTGAAAATAATATATACAGAATAATAATAGAAATATCTGTAATAATTATTTTAAAAAATGAATAGCTTTCTCTATGGAAGTGGTGCAGTAGTCAAAGCTAAGAGCTATGATATTGCAATAAAATTTTACTCATCTATTTATAATAATGACGTATTATATACCATTCTTTCCTCAGAATATAAATTGCAAATAATTTGTATGCTTTTGTGCATTATGAAACTAGAAGGATCATTGTTGTGAATAAGCTATGCTATGTCTTTCAAAGTTAGCGACTGAAACTATTATGTCCTTAGCCCTTGGAGGCGTCATTATGTTTTTCTGATGGACATTACTTTTCTGGTATTTTTTTCCAGTCTCATATGATAAAACAACTACAAAGAATATTACTGTGGCAATTGTGGAATGCAAATAAAGTTATATTTTCTGCTTTTTGAAAATATGTTCCATAAAATTGTCAGCATTACATAGCAACACTTCACAAGGGTTAAGTGCTTTAGAAGTTGATTATTATTCTCTATATTAGAAATTTAAACTTTAGAGCTTTTATATTTGTGTTTAGAATGGTAGATCCACAATAATATTAGTGCATCACTGGTTGTAAAAATGTTATTATTCAATTGAGCATAGAAAATTGTATTCTTATATTCCTTTTCTTGAACTTTATTCTATAGTCAGTGTAAGAAAGTGGCATTATACATGTATATATAGAGTTGTGTGCCATCAGCTATTCATTGTTACAAAAACGTCTTTCATCACATTGTGGGTAATGAATATATTAACTTACGGTATTGAATACGGTATACAAAAGCTCCCCTACTTACAAACAACCAAGTTATGAACACTCATCTGTACGAACAAAAACCTACCCATTATCAACTCAATATTAATGTATATATTACTGTACTTTACTGCATTATTACATTATTATTGCTGTTTAATATGTTTGTACTGCAGTACTTTTTTTTTACCTAAACACAACTTACAAACTGCACGTGTATACTGTACAGTACATATTTTGCTTTTTACTTAAAAACAACTTACGAACAGACTTCTGGAACCTAACTCATTCGTAAGTCGAGGAGTGTATGTACTATCAGTTTAATATCTCTGTTCATTTCTCTGCTGCATATATATATATATATATATATATATATATATATATATATATATATATATATATATATATATATATATATATATATACTCTTCTCTCGAAATAACACAAAGGTAGGTTCTCAAAAGGCTTGCGTAATTTAAATAGGCTATTTCTATAAGTTAAATACATTTTACTAGTACATAACCAAGATAAAACACATATGTAAGCTAAAAATTAAAGAGTCGAGTATTAAAGATATACAGATGAAAAAAAAAAAATAAACAATTTAACTCACTCTATATACGGTGGACACCAGGTTGCGTGGTGGCGGTGATCAGTGTTAAGCCATAACTACTTTCTGACTGGGATTTTCACCTTTATTGGAGTGACTTTTTCACATAAGTCCTTGTTATACTA
>JAXCGZ010002118.1:10000-17500 GCA_037179515.1 Halocaridina rubra
CCGACGAGTACCAAATTAACGAAGTAGTACAAAGGTGCACCAGATTTGCGGCTGAGACCCTAGGCAGAGACAAATGGTCGAAGATAAAACAGTGGGAAATTTTTAAGGATAGGTTTCTAAAAATGTTCACAGTGCGACAGAACGATGAAACGCTCATATTTAAGATTCGAAACAGTCCCCGAAGATGTGGAGAACAGTTGAATTGGTATGCGAGTAGGCTCAAAACGTTAACGGGTTCAGTGAGTGAAATTGTCGATAACACATACATGCGACAAAGTATTGTGCGGAGCGCCTTGCGAAAAACTGTTCCGCAGAGATGCCACTTTCAGTTGAAGTCCAACATCCCGGTCCCCGATCTCGTGCATCTACTGTCGAATTGGTTCAAGAGCCACCCTGGTCATGGGCTCTCGGAAGAGGAATTGATAGGGAAAGACTCCTTGACCCGGCAGCGGTCCCCGTCGCAGCCATGGCGAACGACCGAGGACCGAGGTCCCAAGAAACGAAGGAAGGACGGTGCACAATGTGTTGCGGCATAGGCCACCCACAGGAATGGTTTGTGAAAACGGCACACCCGGACATGGTCTGCTTCAACTGTCTGGGGACTCGGACATCGGGCTGACAGGTGCCCTTCTGCAAGAATGACTCATGGATCTTGGCAACTCATAAAAAAAAAAAAAATGCCGACGCCCCGACAGGGACCTCCAGCGAACGGTCCAAACACCTCAGGTCGAGGAGCTATCGCTCCTCCCGAATGAGAAGTCATGGACATCACAAGACCACCTCCTCCTCAGCACAATAAAGTCCTTGTAGTTTCTATCTAATGAGTAATGGGATCTTGCTAATAGAAATTGCGGTCGGTGGACTCCGCCAAATTGCTTTGTTAGATACGGGCTCAGCCGTATCGTTAATTGACCGTAGTATTGTTGCAGACCCCATCACTAAATTAGATACTCCAGTAGTTATTACTACCATGGGCGATAATACCCCAAAATTTGTTAGAGTTAAAGAAGTGGTGAAACCCGTGATCGCATTTGAGGGGTGTCCCACAAGATTTAAATGTGCTTTTCTTGTATTACCTAAGTTAAATGTTGAACAGGCGAAAGTAATAATTGGATTCGAGGACATGGTAAAAATGGGAGTCAGTATTGTTAATACACGGGATAAACCTACCATAACTGTAAACGAGAGCGTAATAGTTGCATGTTCCGTGCGCGCATCAGTGTCTGCATGCGTGTTGCAAGAGAAAAATGATAACTACATCGTGACGCTTCAGGAAGAAATTATTGAGTGCGGTGCTGCATGTGTTTTAGAAGTTATTACCTCGCGAGTAATCCAGAACGCTCGAGCCTTATGTGCAGAATTTGTCGGAGAGTATGCGGATTTTTTTCCTAAGAAATTGCTAATGGTTCCCGAGGGATCGCGGAAATTAACTGTTATGTGCGTGAATATGTTACCAATCCCGCTAGTTATTCCTAGAAACGCTAAAGTCGCCGAATTCGAAGAAGTGCACGAGTGTTACAGTGTAAATTTCGCAAGGGTCGCGGAAGACTCAGAACGTATCGTAAATTTGCAGGCGTTAGCGAGAGGACTGAGTGCTGCTGAGCATTCTACTTTTATGACTGAACTTGTCGCTATATATCATGATGTTTTTGCTTTAGATTGTGACCCCCTTGGAGAATGCACTCTCATGCCTTTTGATATTAACACAGGAAGTCACCCCCCCCCACCTTTGTTAAACCCTATCGCACTTCGTTCGTATACGAAAAGAAGTTAGAGGGAATGGTAGCCGATTTAGAGGAAAAGGGCATCATTAGATTATATGAAAGCCCTTGGCACAGCCCCATAGTAGTAGTTAAGAAGAAAGACGGAGATCTTCGATTGTGCGTAGATATCCTCAAACTAAATTTGCTCACCGAAGGCGATAAATTCCCCCTCCCTATAATTGAAGATGTACTGTGTCACGTCAGTGGTGCTAAGTATTTTACCACTCTCGACCTCCTGGCGGGTTACCACCATGTAGTCTTAGAAGAGAAGAGTAAAGCGAAGGCCGCTTTTTCAGTGAATAATAAACTCTATGAGTATAATCGTTTGCCTTTTGGGTTAAAAAATGCCTCCAGTCATTTTACCAGACTCATGACAGCCGTGCTCCTAGGCCTCATCGGTAACGCCATGCTAGTGTATTTAGATGATTTAGTCATAATCGAACAAACCTTTGAAGAACACGCCCAGAACATCATTTCGGTTTTAGAAGCCTTAAGACAGAATAACCTGCACGTGAAATTGTCTAAATGTCAGTTTTTCAAAGCGGAAGTAGAATTTCTTGGACACAAGTTGTCATCTGCGGGTGTGGCAGTATTACATGATAAAGTAAAAGCCATCGAGAAGTTTGCACTGCCCAAAACGTGTAAAGATGTTAGATCATTTCTCGGACTTTGCTCATATTACCGTAAATTCATTGAGAAGTACGCGGACATTTCCCGTCCCATAGATAGGCTCTGAAACACTCACCAGATTTGCTGGACGTCTGAGCACGAGGCCACATTTGTAGCTTTAAAGAAAGCCCTAATGTCTACTCAAGTACTCGCTTATCCTAAATTTGATCGGGCCTTTTACATCACGTGTGATGCCTCCGACGTTGCGATCGGCGGAGTAGTATCGCAGGAGGACAACGAGAAAAGAGACCGCCCCATTAGTTTCGCTTCCCGGGCGCTCACAGACACTGAGCGGTAATATTCTACCATCGAACGAGAGGCACTTGCCATTGTGTTCGTCCTAGAAAAGCATAAATATTTCCTACTCGGATATCCGGTGATAATTCGTAGCGATCACCTGCCCTTAAAGTACGTGTATGCAAACTTGCTAAATAACCAGAGCCCGATGGCTGTTAAGACCTATGCAGTTTAATATACAGGGGTTTGAGTATGTACCCGGAAAGAGTAACAAAGTAGCAGATGCCCTGAGCAGGGGAGTGCGGGAAGTCCCCGCCCTGGCCATCACCCATTCAATGAGAAACGCAGGTCATCGGACTGTGGACACGAACCGTCCTGCAACTGCGGGGGCCGATCCCGATTCCGCGCACACACTCCTTCAGAGTGAGGGGGAAAATCATCCTTGCAAGGTAACTAAAAGTGTGAATGGGGGAAGTGAGGGTGAGAGAGGACAGAGTGAGAGTTGCGAGAATGAACGAGAGAGTGAGCGAGTGAGTATGAATGAGCGGGGGGAGAGCTCTTGTGGGTGGAATCGAGAGGAGCTCGTAAGGAAGCAGGACGGGGATACGTTGTGGGGAGAGGTAAAGAAGCTCTTGCAAGGAATAAACGGCGAAGTCCCTGCTAAAATTCGATGCTGAATAAATTCATTCGTAATAGAAGGAGGAATACTGTACAAAATGTTTAAGAGAAAAAACGAAGAAGGGAGATACGCGACAGTACTTCCCGAGGAGTTCCATGGTCACGCCCTCTTTCTGTGTCACACGAGTCCCCCGGCCGGCCACATGGGAATCGAGAAAACGTATTGGTTGCTAAGTACCCAATTCTATTGGGATGGGATGTATAAGGATGTTGCAGAGTATGTTAAGAAATGTCACGTGTGCAATTGCTTCAAACGACAGCATAATATGGTCCCCCCTGCCCGGATTTGGCTGCGATGCAGTTTTAAATGGGAAAGAGTCCATTGCAATTTGATAGGCCCCTTGCCCCGATCATATGATGGCTACTTGTACATATTCATAATCACAGACGAATTCACAAGATATACCTTCACGTATGCGATGAAGGATAAGAGCACGGCCTCGGTAGCCGTTGCACTGTACTAGTTTACATTAGTATTTGGATTCCCTCGAGAAGTCGTAACTGATAATGGATACAAATTCATGAATGAAGTTTTCAAGGGGTTATGCGAGTTAGCGTGAGTTCGCCATGCCGCGGTCCAAGCGTATCAGCCACAAGCTAACGGGTTAGTAGAGCGACGAAATGCCTCCATTATTACACTATTACGTCAACTCGCTGCCTCTGACCCCCAAGGATGGAACCTACACCTGAAACAAGCGGAGCAGGCCCTAAATTTCGCATATCATAGGTCAGTCGGAGACTCCCCCTATTTCTTAGTGTTTGGGGAAGATCCCAAATTACCCTGGGGCACATTTGCCCCGCAAAAGCTCTTGCCAGTGTACGATATTGAGAGTCTTCGAATGTATGTGGTGAATACCGCCAGAAAAACCTACGAACTTACGGCGGCCATCCTGGATAAGCAGAAAGAGAGGTATGCAAAATAGTATGATCTCAGGCATAGTATGAAGATGCATGAAGTAAAAGTAGGCGACAGAGTCTACGTGAAGAATGTTAACCGCCAGCATAAAATGTCCCCCTTGTATCTAGATCCATATCTGGTATTAGAGATAGCGCATGATAATATAACCCTTAGGGATTTAGGCAGTGATAAACTTTGCCATTATCATTCCAAAGTGTGAGCTGACACAAAATGACAACAAGAATGTTACACAGCCGTTTCCCGTATTTGAGAGAGCAGAAGTTGATCCAGAAGCTGAAGGAACAGGGGAGAAAACAGCGCCCACATGCGCGCCTCCCCTCAAAAGCTAGTCAGCCACAGCCCTGAAGGCAAACTCGGGCAGTACAAGAGCAGAAAAAAAAATAAAAAATAAACAAAAGGGGGGGGTAATAGTAATAGTACCCAACCGTGCATGAGTATGAGCAAACAGACGGAACAGTTATATGGCGAACTTCCCCTTGTTTCTGGAGGTAATTCTGTTGTATAGTAATTCAAATAAGTCAAATTCGAGATAGTAGAAGAATATATATTTTCTGCTTTAATTGTTCCTGTACAGCTCTTTACAAGATTATGAAACTTAAGCAAAATGCATTCTTTACTGTTGCAAATGAAATATGCTTTTTGTTTTTATTATTGCATACACAGAGACAGACTTTTTATGTTTTTTTCAGGTTCCCGTTTTTGTTATATAGTTTTTTGTGTGAAAAAACACCTTTAATATCTTTATCCCTTTGATATACATAGTAGTCTCCGTGGCAAAATGGTAGCGTCTGCAACTCTGAGGTGTCAGGTCGAGGGTTTGCACCCCGTCACAGTGTGAGGTTAGCAAGGGCATGCACTCAGGGTAACAATTACATCTGCCAAAACCAGTCCATCGCAAGAAGGCAAACCGTCCTAGCCCTTGGTTGAAAAGGGAGTCCGTGACGTAAAACCGGAAAATTTATTTGTTGTAGTCGGCGTGGCTCAAGCGGTAGCATCCACGACTCTGAGTCATCAGGTCGAGGGTTCGCGCCCCGTCACGGTCTGAGGTTAGCAAGAGCATGCACTCAGGGTAAGGATTATATCTGCCAAAACAAGTCCTTTGCAAGAAGGCAACCATCCTAGCCCTTAGTAGAAAAGGAAGTCTGTGACGTAAAACCGGAACATCCCTTTGATATATATTATAATTAAAGAGTTTTGAAAAAGATCATCTACAGATAATTATTGTTAATCAGTATCATTGTCATGAATTTATAATTACATTTGAGCTAATTAAGATAATTGAAATTCTCCGAGATTATATGTTGAGTATGAAATTTAATAAATTAATGATACTTAAGTCCTTTTAAGACGTCTGTTAAGAAAAAGATATTTGTACTTTTGTTGATAGTAGAAGAGATATTGTCACATATGATTGTAATATTTTGCTTTAACTTCATCAGGGGTAAGTTGCCTTACAGAGAGAGTGTGCTTCGACTCAACCCTCTGATTTATAGCAAGAAAAAGACTGTCATAATAGATAAGGATGTGTATGCTATTTCAGTAAAGTCCTTTGCAATATTAAACAGAAAGGAATGGATTTATGCTTCGATGTTTCTGCAGTTGTGCACTAAGTTCTTTTGTTTTTGTTTTTTTGTTAATTGGGGAATAAAAGTAGCCCTCTGACAATAAACGTAAAACTCTACCAATAGTCATTGTTCACGTTTGTTCACTTTCATTTGTTTATTTATTCTTTTGTTATGTAGGGATACTCCCTGATAATTTATTTTTTATTTAATTTCAGTGCAGGTAAAGGAAGGACGCCCTTCTCACCTGACCATGCGGGTGGAAACCCCGAAGTATTTCAAGGTAGCCCAGTCAACCCTTTTTTCTCCACCCTTCCCACCCCCCCCCTCTCTCTCTCTCTCTCTCTCTCTCTCTCTCTCTCTCTCTCTCTCTCTCTCTCTCTCTCTCTCTCTCTCTCTCTCTCTCTCTCTCTCCACTCTACTCTGAGACAGACATGTGCTCCTCCCGATGCTAAGAGAAATGTTGTCGTCATTGATTCTTTTTTTTTTCCAGCGAAGCTAGGCGATAATTGTGCCTACATTTTATTTCAGTTGATAAATTTTTCATGCTGTTATTGCATAAATACTGATAAGACATCGGTAGTACCGACTTTTGCATAAATATTTTTGCCACATATCACAAGTGTTTACAGAGTAGATAAAACTCCCATTGACTAATTGGGTACCCCGAAAGTTGCCGCTTATGCTATATATATATATATATATATATATATATATATATATATTATATATATATATATATATATATATATATATATATATATATATATATATATATATATATTATGACCGCAGGAATTCGAATAGTAAAAGAGACTGTTAAAATGAGCATTACTATGATATATAAGTATAGAACTCTGTTCTTACTTCTGAATGCCAGTCTCAATTGTATATATGTTGCTATTTCTGATATAGTATTTTTATTTCATTTTTTATTATTCTTATTCTGATCATGATTATTAGTAATATCATTATTATGTTAACTGTTATTGTTGCTATCTCTCAATGGCCATTTGCTAATTATTATTTTCGCAGTGCAATCAGCAGTAACCTGATGATTTGTATCTTTAACTGAAATCATGCTTGATATTATTGTAGTCACTGCTAATAAGAATATTATTTTAGTGGCCTTTCTCAGCATTTAATAATTGTTCTTTTTGATGTCTATAGTAAAGTAATATTATGTATCAGTTACCCAGCTAAGTCCTAAGTATCTGGGAATCCTAATCTAATGGTGTAGATAAATGTGCAAGTAAGGAACATATTTCCAGGTAGCCCCGACCTGCAAGTTCTAAAAGTCTTTAGATTTTGTTTTCTCTCAAACAAGACCTGTTGCCCATTGAATAGAGATTGCAAGCACTTGCAGTTGCAGTGGATGCGGAGAATGGCCCCGGATTACCGACATATGGCCATTGTTTGTACCCCGAAGTCATAGGGAGCCTTTCTTGCAACTGTATTAGTGACATAGGTTCAAATTTTCGTCCTGAGCATCTGCTTCATATGTACGTGTGTTTTGCAGTACAGAAGAGAAAGCCGTTGTGACATTGCAGGTATCCAAAAAGGGGTGGTTATAGTCAAGACCCACCTCAGGAGTAGGATGAAGCCAGGCTGGAGGGGTTCAGTAGATGCATCGATCGCCCTCCGTTTTGTCTTGCCAGTCTTCAGAGAGGAA
>JAXCGZ010002118.1:22500-102426 GCA_037179515.1 Halocaridina rubra
GCATTTCTCCTGGGCGTGTACCTGCGTACGAAACACAGTTCATGTTTCGTGCGGTTTAGGAAAGGGCTAACCCTCGGCCTTTCCCACCCTCAGGTACTCCATGTTGGATGCCAAGCCTCAGGGGTCCGGTCACATATCTCCTTGACGCCCTCTACAAACACCGGCCGCACCGCAGAAGACAAGTGGGGAGAGTATTCTATTTCACCCTAGCCTCACATGTTTCTCTTCAAGACTTGTGGTGTTATAAGGGACCGAGGGTCCCTTATCCTGTAGGCCTCTTGGGGGGGGGTGCATGGCGCCTGCGGTTAGTTCCAGGTGCCTAGCCACAACTCTTGGTGGTCCCAAGGGAACACATGGCCGGCACAACAACTCAATAAAAGTGAGGGCATGTAATAGAATATCCGTGGCCTCGACTAACCGTTACCCCTCAAGAGCTGTTACAGGTTTCAGATTCTGGCTTCAGCAGGGCTGGCTTCAGCATGACAGAAGTCATACGACATCCCTCCCAACCAAAACTGAAATATCTCTTATTTCAGTCGAAGCATGGACTAGTTTTTCCGGGAGCTCTTGGACATATCCTAGCTAACATTAGTTTACAATAGAAATGGGGCCGAATTATTTAAGCTATTTTCTAAGAATTCCTATACAAATTACACAAACATAACATATAGAGAGTACCTTTACAGACAACTAGAGCATGCAGGGTCTATGTCCTTGTTGGAAATCTGAAATACAACATATTCTTATATTTAAACAGCATAATTCCAGTGTGAAACTAACGTCAAACATTAATTAAGATCAACAAGTCAGTTTAAATCAAAACATTAATTTATCTACTTCTCTCGTTTTAAAAGGCAAAATTGAGTTAATTACAGTAGGATTATGACTCATTTAGAACATTAGCAAACAATTAAGTAGAGTATTAGCATGTATAAACAGGTAAAATGCAATAGACTATAACATCAACAGTAATTTCTATAAGAGACCCTACCGTCATAAGTTCTATTCCTATCATTATTAGGGGCATTAATTTGTCTTAAAATTAAGCCTTAAAAACTACTCCTGGAACAAAGCATGTGTTACTCTCATATTATATTATTATTCAGAGACCATTTAACATAAAAACTCAATGAATCTAAAGATTAAATCATAATTCAAATAACAAGAATGCTAAAACAAAACACTAATATTATTTAAGCAGAAAATAACTTATTAATCTTAGTTCACATCATACACTTTATTAATGACACTTACTCAACACTATATTTAAGGGAGACTCTGAGTTTGCGCTTAAAATTTTCTTAAAGCTAGCAAAACAAAAGAATAAACAAAAATAAAAATATTTTGTCTCCCCCTTTTTTTTTTTCTTTTTTAAAATACCCTTCTTTCTCTTTTCACTAAAGTTCGGACATGTATAGGGATCATTTTTCTTTCTCATTTACGTGGCTTTTAAAGGTATTATTTAAAATATTTTAAAATATTTCTGCGTTTCTTTTCCTCTCTTTTTACTACCGTTATGACTCGTAGGGGGATCTCCTTGTTTCTGGGATTTCATCAAGATTACCTGGGTGTTTTAAAGTAGTTTAAAATTTTTATTCTTTTAGGACTGTCCTCCCTGTCTTAGGACGACTTTTACTTTCTCTGTCCCTTGCTCAAGAATTCTTGCTAGGTGCGATTCCCCTGTTTCTCTCGGCGGACTCTTACGCTTTCACATCCCCCGCCCGTCCTCGCTGCAGGCCCAGGTTTGTTGCCATAACCCTGTTTCTTGGTTAGGCAGAGCAAAAAGGACCAGGAAGGGGCCCCACCTCTCGCGAATCCTTCCAGCCCGGCTTTCTCGTCCTGCCCTCGGCCGATCTTGACTAAGACCTCCCACGCAGGAGACCTGCAACGTCACAGCGGTTCTCTTCCTTTACGGCCCTCGCACGTACCTTCGATAATAATAATAATAATAATAATCCTTTATTCCAATGTACATTGGGTATTTAAATAAGATACATATATATTCCAGATAGACATCTGTGGTGTACGATATAGACATACTAAAACAAACAAATCATAAAGATGAGTGTACCATTAAAATTTACAAGTAAAATCTTCCTTTAAGAGCAACTTCTTAAGATTATATTTAAAAGTATACACTGAACCAGCATTTTTTAGTTCTCTGGGAAGCTGATTATATAAATGAGGTCCACGAATGTTTATATCTCTTGAACCAATATCAGTTTTAGACCTTCGTACTAATAAATCTTCCCCTTGACGGGTAGTTAACCCGGTAACTGAGCTTACTGTAGAAAAATTATACAAGCAATCAGGAATATTGTTTCTTAGTATATTAAAAACAAAGGTACATATATCAAAAACATATTTATCTCTAATCTTTATCCATTCTAGATCTTTTAAAACAGGAGAGATGTGCTCGTATTTTCTTACATTGCCAACAGCCACTCGTGCTGCAAAGTTTTGTAACTTTTGTATTCTTTGTAATTGAGTCTTATTTGTACATCCCCAAACTTTGAGACAGTAATTAATTAGACTCATAGCTAAGGACTGGACAATTATTATACGAGTTGATGTTTCAAATGAGTCTTTTACCCTATTTAGATATATTAGAGTACCCATTACTTTTTTATAAATTTCATCTATATGCATTTCAAAATTCATGTAACGGTCAAAATAGACACCTAGGTTCTTTACCGAGTTCATTGGCTTAATGATATTACCGTTAAAATTTATATGAAGATTGTCATCAACTTCTGATAATAATTGTCTGGATCCGATAAGAATAGATTGGGTTTTAGTTTCATTAAGTAACAGACCATTTTTTAGAAAGTAACGTTTGGCCATATACAAAATTTCTTCTGCTCTACGAATAATATTTTCTAAATCATTAATTTCTCCTTCAATTAAGATTTGAGTATCGTCAGCATATTGAATGACATAACAGTTAGGTAAATATTTTACTAGATCGTTTACATATATTAGAAAAAGTATAGGTCCTAGGATCGATCCCTGAGGGACCCCAAACAATACCTTCTTGGAACTTGAAACTGTATCTTTTATTCTGACTGACTGGTAGCGGTTTTTTAAATAGTTCTCGAACCAGCTTGGGACAATGTTCATTTTTTTGCATTTTTCTAATAATATACTATGGTTTACACTATCAAAAGCTTTAGAAAGATCGAGTAGTAGTAGCAATGATATTTTCTTATTATCTATATTTTTGTATATTTCATCTGATATTTTCAATAAGGCAGTTTCAGTTGATAATTTTGGCCTGAAACCGTGTTGACTTTTTGCAATAAGTTTATTTTTTTCAAGAAACTCACTTAACTGATTTGCAACAATCTTTTCAAGTATCTTTGATAAAATTGGTAGTAAAGAGATTGGTCTATAGTTAGAGACGTCGTCAGGATTTCCATTTTTAAAACCAGGAATTACATGGGGATTTTTCCATAAATCTGGGTAGATATTGGTAACTATGGAAGTATTGATTATTACCGTCAGATAATAAGCTATTACAAATAATGAATCTCTAATAAAACGAAAACAAATTCCATCTGATCCATATGCATTAGAGTCTTTCAGATTTTTTATTACTAAGATTACTGTATTACAATCTACTGTAGTAGGGTTAAAGACATCAGTACTTCTATTGAATGCACTATGTTCTTCCATATTTACAGTATTATTATTATTGCTACCATCATCACTATTATCATTACCATTACTACCACCATCATTATTATTTACACCATTATCAACATTTCTATTATTATTACTACTACCGTCATCATTATTATTACCACCATTTCTATTATTGATTTCATTTATTATTTCTTTTTTTGTTTTTTCAAAGGTTTTTTTCCCCACTTCAGCGAAAAAATTATTGAACTCTTCTGCTTTAGCACTTACATCTACCTCATCGGGTATAATTGATATGCTACTACTTTTATTACAGTTATTGGAAAGCATGGTTTTAGCAATTTTCCATGTATCAGAGATATTGCCTTTAGCGTTTTGAAATTCATTTTTGTAATACTGTTTCTTACTGTTACTTAATAATGATTTTACTTGTTTCTTATGCTCTGTAAACTTTTCTCTTAAAGGGATATTATCTCTTTGTAGTTTTACTTCATTTTGTAGTTTGTCTCTTTCTTTCATAATGTTTTTTATGTCATCTGTTATCCAAGGAGCGGGGGGACGAAATATTTCTCTTGTCACGAGTGGTGCACATCGATCTATACATGATGATAAGACACTGGTTAAAATTCTTACTTGTTTGTTTATATTATCGGTATATAGAATTTCATTTAATTTATGTACTTCATTCATAAGTAAACTACAAAGTAATTCTTGTGAATAATTTCTTAAGCATCTGAATGTTTTAAAGATTGGTTGTCTCTTTGGTTTGCGAATATTTAGGGACGTTACAATTTCCTCGTGGTCTGCTATAGGGCTTGGCATTACGTCACACTTAGTTATCATATGTTTGGAGTTTGTTATTACTAGATCGATTTGGGAAACTGAAGTGGGAGTGATTCTAGTTGGTTTATTTATAATCTGTTCTAGATTTAAATTCTTAATAAGTCTACTCATTTTATTTTCTCTTTTTAGTTGATCATCATTAAAATCGCCATATATAAAAACTGGTTTGTTTTTTAAAATTATCTCCTTAAAAACGTCCAAAATATAGCTAAAGGAGGTTACCGAGGCTTTGGGGTGGCGGTACACGCAGCCTATGATAATAGAAGGAAACTTTTTATGTTGGACAGAGATCCATTTATCTTCCACTCCTTCGTGCTTCTCAGTTTCAAGATTTAGTTCAGTGGCCTTCAAATAATTTTTAACATATAAACATACACCTCCACCTCTACCACTGTCATAGCGATAAATATTATATGAAGGAATATTAATAAATGCATTATTAATTGACGGATACAGCCATGATTCGCTAATGCAAAGAACATCAATATTTTCTTGTACAAGCTTATGTTCAATTTCTAGTATATGGGATAACAGGGATTGTGCATTTATATGTACGACAGATAATCTATCATTATATTTACAAGTAACTTTCACATCGACAGCTGTAACAGCAACAGCAGGAGACGAGGTATTACCATGTTTCATTGGGGTGGTATCCATAGTCATAGTTGTAGTTTCGACTGTATGATTCTGCTGGGAATTCATCATTGTAGTGTGTTCTGGGGTTAGCCCATGGATCCTGGTGTCTGTACCTGCCGTTGGATGTGTAATGCTGGTTTGAGTACGTGCCGTGGTATGATCGGGCCTTCCCAAAGTTTGTATGCCTAGGTGAGTGTCTAGGGTTGTAAGAGCCATCACTCCAGGAGAAGTCTCTTGTGCTTGGACGGCGATAAGAGAGGTTTGTATCGTGTCTCTTTCTGTAGTCTCGCATATAGGGGATTGTTCCATTTGCTCTTTGCTGTTTATTTTGGTATGACCATTGTTTGCTCCCACGAAATGGCTGGACACTTGTGCCTGTAGGCCATTGATTCAGTTTGTAAG
This sequence comes from Halocaridina rubra, assembly GCA_037179515.1. NCBI lineage: Eukaryota > Metazoa > Arthropoda > Malacostraca > Decapoda > Atyidae > Halocaridina > Halocaridina rubra. Next base: position 28,027 of record JAXCGZ010002118.1, read on the forward strand.
GCACATATTCAAATCCTTTCGATATCGTTATTGCGAAGGAAACCCAGTTTGGTGTGCGATAAAGCTCCTTAATCAAGACTTCTTCAGAAGGAATGCCTTGATTTGTCAGTGTATTACGTATCTCTCTCTCAAAGGGGTTGCCAGGAATGCGAATATATATTTGAGCTGTAACCCTTGCACTTGCATTATTTGGCAACTGTGGCTGTGGGGGAGAGGACTTCGATGGAATGTTTAGAGTAGAGATTGCTGCTATTTTGTCTTTTCTGTTTTCTTCGTTGTTTCGCAGTCTATTGCTGGGTTGGTTATTTGTGCTGGAAGATATAATTTGGGTGTCCTGGTTAGTGACAGTTGCTGTGTTGTTAGGAGTAGTGGAGATTGACTCTATATCTTCTTCGCTGTTTTGCAACTCTTTACCAGGTTGGTTGTTTGTGCTGGGAAGAATCTTGTTCTGGTTAGTGCCTGTTGTTGCGTTGTTAGGAGTAGTGGGAAAGGACGTTGTTGTTTCATCACTATTTTGTAACCTGTTACTGATTTGATTATTTATGCTAGATGGTGTATTCAGGTTGTCTTGATGGCTATCACTTTTATCTGGATCTACTTCTTCTTCACTACCACTGTCACATTCATCACTCAATGCACTGAAGAAATTGTGAGTAGAGACAGAAAACCTAGCTTGCCGAACCTGAGGGTTGTTGATAGAAGGGACATCATCACTGTTAGGTGACAGCACTGAACTGAGAGGTGGAGATGTTTCTAATAGCAGTTTCAACCTAGAATTATCTCTTTTAAGTAGGACAATGTCAGATTCTAGTAAACCCACCTTGTGTTGTAAGGCTTTCACCTTTTCAGCATCTGCTTCCAAAATTTTCACCTTATCTGCAAGACTTTCTATCATTCGATGTAGGTCTCCTAGGTCGTGTGTTTTTTTAGACTCTATGGATTTTACAACCGAAGTTTGAGGTTGAAAGAGTTTGTCAAGTTCACCATTTATTTCATTCATTGAGATATTCAGGACACTTGCGCTAAGAATGATTATGTTTGTAATTATATCTTTTTTTACTCGTTTTTTTATGATGTGTTTACCACTGTATTGGGGAAAGAGTTCCACTACCTTCGAAAGCAAAAGTTGACTTGTTTTGTACAGAGTGACTTTTTTAATTTTTTCCAATTCCCTTCTGATGTCCTCACGTGAATATACGCATATTCTGTCCAGAGATGATATAAACACTTCGGGAAAGTTATCAGTATTTACACACGTAAGGTCAGAAAGGTCAACATTTTCCGATGAGGACATTCTGGTGTGAATGGGAGGGAAACTGCGGTATGAGGGGAACTGCAGGTTCACCTAAGAAAGGTCCTTTTTAGGTCGGTCGCGAGAGGTTGTGGTTGAAATCGGTAACACTGGGAGAGACACTCTCAACGGTTTCTGTTATGTTATAAGATTATAATGAATTTTCTTTGTATCTTTTTAAACACTAAAGTTGTAATAATCACTCTGACTTAAATTTGAAGATTTATATTTCAGTATGCTTTCGTTAATTTTATAGCTGTGCATTTAAACTCTGTCACTTGATAAACGCAATATTATCGGGAGCTCAATGCGTACACGTCCTCTCTCAAATAGTGTTAATGAGAGAGAGAGAGAGAGAGAGAGAGAGAGAGACCTTGAAATACGCTGCGGTTTTTTTCACTCACAAGTCAGCTGAGCTGGGCCTCTGTCTTTTACTTGTACTGAAAAATAAAAAATTGTCGCAGAGTATCTCTAATAATAAAAATAAATAAACAAATGAACGTGAACAAACGTTAGCAATGACTATCGATAGAGTCTTACGGTTATTGTCAGCGGCTATTCTCATTCCTGATTAAAAAAAAACGAAAGCAAAAAGAACTTAGTGTACAACTGCAAAACTGTCGAAGCATAAATCCATTCCTCTCTGTTTAATCTTGATAAGGACTTTACTGTAACAGCATACACATCCTTGTCTATAATGACAATCTCTCTCTTTTCATGCTATAAATCAGAGGGTTAAGTCGAAGCGCACCCACTCTGATTGAAATCATATGTGACACTATCCCTACTACTATCAACAAAAGTACAAATATCCTTTTCGTAACAACTTCTTAAAAAGGACTTAAGTGTCATTAATTTTAACTTTAAAACTCAGCAAATAATCTCTAATAATCTCAATTATCTTTAATTAGCCCGATTGTAATCTAAAATTCATGAAAATGATAGGGATTAACCATGGTTATCTCTGGATAATCTTTTCAGAATCCTTTAAGTAAGATTTTAAAGATTTCTTCAATACACAAAGAACTATAACAAAAACGGGTATCTAAGAATATAAAAAGTCTATCTCTGTGTATGCAATAATAAAAACAAAAAGTATATTTCATTATCAACAGTAAGGAACACATTTTGCTTAAACTTCAAAATCTCGTACGGAGTTGTACATAAACAATTCAAACATAAAACATATATTTTCTTTTACTTCTCGAATTTGACTTATATCTGCTCTCTCAAAACGGGATACAGCTGTGTAACATTCTTGTTGTCATTTCGTGTCAGCTCTCACTCTTTCTTTATGACCAAGCCGAAATAATTTTGATAAAACATTATCATGGCTAAAACTCGCAAAGTTTTACTTTATCAATCTAACATATCTCTTCAGACAAATAATGTATATACTGCAGCTAGCAAAGAAAATAAAGAATCATTCATAGATTCACGTCCTTTATCACGTAACATCTATCTTGGAATCTCTCGGAAATCGAATAATAATCTCAATGGCGGAGTAGGGGACAAAACAAAAAATAAAACAAACTCGGCATTTCAACCATATCTGGGCAGGTGGAGAATTACCTTCTCATCCATATCTCTCACTAGATATTGCAACAGCGCATCACCTCCCATAAATACACTCTGATATGGCATGCAGAAGGACCTGGCGGAGCAGGGGAACGATCCTCGCAGACTCCCCAATCATGCTTCCTAACGGTGCTTTCCGCGATTTCACCCCCTAGAGCAACCCCCCCATTATACCCCCAGTCATTCATACTCATTCTCTGCCTCACTCGCTGCATCACTTACAAAACAATCGTCCCCTTTCTATAAAATTCCCTTTTTATTTACAACGTTGGTTGTAAGAAGCGTAAGGGTGAAATCTCGGTTGGGCCGCAAGGTCACAGACCGCCTCACTAGTCCTAGTCCCATTCTAACGAACAAACAAACATTCTACTCCCTTGAAGCTACGTTTGGGTGACACTGAAAAACCTTCCCTATTCTAGGACAGCACAAACTACTCTAATTTACTCTTACTTTCACCTGCATAGCGTGAAATAAAAAAACTCATCTCTAACTAATATCACGAAAATTTCTTATTCTTCAAAAAGAACATGCCACACACGTATCGTAAGATTAATTCCTTCATCCTAACACAAAAAGAACGATCTGTCGTTTATGTCCTTCTCTCGCTAAAACATTACTCCCGCGGATAAAAAAACAAACAAAAAAAGAAAAAAAGCTTAAAAACAGGCGCAATCGTAACACTCGATTTCTTACGCTTTAAGAAATTAATATAACAATGATTTTACACGTACTTTAAAATATCAGAGCTCAGTACAATTACTACAGATTCACAATAACGAGGTTGGGAGATCGAACGGTCACTTCCGCATTCTTTTCTCGAAAACCACACGTGGTCTATGAAACTCCTAAAAGCAGATGCACGTATATTTCTCACTATAATTCTTACGCTTTAGAAATTAATAGACTGTAATAGTGATTTCACGTGCATTAAATTTGTCAATTAAAAAGTCGATACATTCGCGCTCTTAAACTTCAATCTAAGCATTAATACAAATAAATGGAACGCACTTCCAACGCAAATTTCTTTACATTACTCAAATTATAACAAAAACGGAGTTTATTACTGCTTATAGCTATTAGTACAAATTATCCATGTTAGTAATGGGTACAGACATTCTACTTTTATCAACTTATTAAGCGCCACACCCCTTATAAGCGGGTTGGCTGAGTCAAAGCATTACTACAAGACAAAATGGCGGCGTCCACCGACCTCAATTTCTTTTACTAATTGTCCCATTACTCACTGGATACAGATCACAAGTACTTAGCTTATTTTAAGGAGGTGGTCCTGAAAAACTTCATGACAGAAGGCAAGGAAGGATCGGGTTTTCCTTCTTCTCTTCGCGTAAAATCGTCGAATCGCCGTCTTCTTGGTCGGATCCGGCAACTTATACCTCTTGTAATGGGCATTTTCACTCAATGCTCCTGTCACACTTCGGCTTACTAAGAAATATCTCAGAAATAGTTCCTTCAAAGTTTTATAACATTCTCTATTTGACCACTCGTCACTTCTCATCCGCAGACCCAAGTATTTCAGGAAGTCGGTCGCGGGAATTATGGACAGACATTCGCGGTCTTTTATATTTGCGCCGTCGAGGTATAAAAATGAATTCTTGACTCGAGGCGTCTTTACAACCAGGGCACAGGGTGGGGGCTTGGCCGGCTGCGTTCCCGGTGTCACCACGGGGTTCGGAGCGGCAGGCTGTTCGTCGATGTTTGAGGCGTCGGCGTCGGCCAAGTTCCTTCTCGACGGAGCGGCGTCGGCGCGTGCTTGTAGGCGCCGCACTTGCTCCTCCAGTTCGAGAATTCTCCGGTGTTTGGCCTCGTCACTCATTTCTTGAATTGGGAGATGTTGGGTTTCTGCTTTTGCCATTCTTATTTTCTTTTCACGGGTCTGCACTGGCATTCACCTGTCTCTTCGTATGTTTTTTTTTTTTCTCTCGTGAAGATCCCACCGCTGCCACCACTGACGTATGAGTTTTGGACTTCCACTTGAACTCACACTTTATAAGATGACTGGGTTATCTCGCCGCTTGTCATCACTGACGTGGGGGTTATAGCTCTTCCACAGTATGCCGCCACTGTCGTGGAGGATATTGTTATTAACTCATCTAATGACACCACTGACGTAGGGCTTTTCCTCCTACGTTTATAGTTACTTATAATTATGGTAGCGTGGTCACAAGTTAATAAATGCTAGTACCTGAAGGGTACAAGGTAAGAATGGACAATTAAGGTAACGTGGTCACAAGGCAAGAATGGACAAGCAGTAGTTCCTTTACTTATATTTATTCTAGAGTACAACACAACCGATGACGCCTCAAATGCCCCCACCCTATGACTTTCACAATCTATGATCTATTCGTGCCCCTGGCAATATCTAACTAACTGTCTCTGCCCTGGGTGGCTCTTTAAATACCCCCAGGGGCAGGGCGTGGCTTAACATCCAATTCTCCAATGAAATCAGTCAGATCTAGTCCAGCAAATCAGCGCCAGGTTCAAAGTGGAATCCCACCTACTTCCGGGGGAGGAGTTATTGGGCATTTCTCCTGGGCGTGTACCTGCGTACGAAACACAGTTCATGTTTCGTGCGGTTTAGGAAAGGGCTAACCCTCGGCCTTTCCCACCCTCAGGTACTCCATGTTGGATGCCAAGCCTCAGGGGTCCGGTCACATATCTCCTTGACGCCCTCTACAAACACCGGCCGCACCGCAGAAGACAAGTGGGGAGAGTATTCTATTTCACCCTAGCCTCACATGTTTCTCTTCAAGACTTGTGGTGTTATAAGGGACCGAGGGTCCCTTATCCTGTAGGCCTCTTGGGGGGGGGTGCATGGCGCCTGCGGTTAGTTCCAGGTGCCTAGCCACAACTCTTGGTGGTCCCAAGGGAACACATGGCCGGCACAACAACTCAATAAAAGTGAGGGCATGTAATAGAATATCCGTGGCCTCGACTAACCGTTACCCCTCAAGAGCTGTTACAGGTTTCAGATTCTGGCTTCAGCAGGGCTGGCTTCAGCATGACAGAAGTCATACGACATTCTTACATCCTGCAAAGAACTTTTCTTACGAAGCTTCAAACTATGACCTCTAGTTCTAGAGCCAGCCATATCAAAATATCTATCCCTATCCACTCTATCATAACCATGAAGGAATTTAAAGATTGTCACCATATCCCCCCCTCACTCTTCTAGCTTCGAGTGATGGTAAGTCTAATTCCCTCAGCCTCTCATCATATCTGAGATTACGTATTTCTGGCACCAGTTTCGTGGCATGTCTTTGAACTTTTTCAAGCTTAGCTATGTGCTTTTTCAATTGCGGATTCCAAAAGGGGGCTGCATATTCGAGTTTTGGCCTCACATAGGTTACATACATATTTCTGAACATTTCCTTGTCCATGTGCCTGAAGGCTACCCTTACATTTGATAAGAATGCATATGCTGCCCTTACTATGCCATTTATATGTATTTCTGGAGACAAATCCGCCAGTATGTTTACTCCTAGATCTCTCTTATTTTCTGTCTCTTGAAGTTGTACTCCAGCCACCGAGTAGTCAAGCTTGGGCCTTCTTGCACTTGTACCCATTCTCATTACCTTACATTTTGAAGTATTGAATTTCATTAGCCACTTTGCTGACCACTCATGCAGAATATTTAGATCCTCCTGAAGTTCTCTACCATTATTCTCGTTTTTTACTTTCTTCACAATCGTTGCAGCATATGCAAACATATTCATGAATGAATTTACAGACTCTGGTAGGTCATTTACATATACAAGGAACAAAAGTGGCCCTAAAACTGAACCCTGTGGAACTCCACTACTAACTCTTTTTCCATTCAGACACTGAGTGTCTTACTCTAACCCTCTGTTCCCTTCCTTCTAGGTAAGTTTTTATCCATTCCAAAACATTTCTACCTATTCTAGCCATTGATTGCAGCTTCCTAATAAGTCTCCCATGTGGAACAGTGTCAAACGCTTTCTGGAAGTCTAGGAATATGCAATCTGCCCAGCCCTCTCTTTCCTGTAAGTTTGTTACTGTTGATCTACCTTCTCTGAAGCCATGTTGCCTCACTGACAAAAAGCTGAAGGATTCCAAGTGAAGAGAGATATGTTTCCTTAGTAGTTTCTCCATAATTTTGCAAACTATGCTGGTCAAGGAAACTGGTCTATAGTTCAGAGCCGAATCCCTCCTTCCCTTTTTGAAGATAGGTATCACATTTGCTTGTTTCCAGCATCTTGGAATCTCCCCTGACTCCAGTGACTTTTTAAATATGATACTTAGTGCCACTGATATTGAGTTTGCGCATTTTTTAAGCACATGAGGGGATATGTCATCAGGACCTGTAGCTTTATGAACATCTAAATCCATCAGCGCTTTGCATACCTCTGTGGCTGCAAGGTTGATGTTCTCTAATACCGGCCCTTGAGCTTCTATCACTGCAATCTGAGGGGGTGGGGTATTTTCTACTGTAAATACTGACTGAAACTCCTTGTTCAATTCTTTGCAGATCTCTTCATCTGTCTCAGTGATGCTTCCATCCTCTCTCTTTAGCCTTAAAACCTGTTCTTTTACCTTCAGTTTTCCTCTGATAAAGCTGTGGAAAAGCTTGGGATTTTCTTTAGCCTTCCTGGTGATGTCCCTCTCATAGCCTCTCTCTGCCCCTCTCCTTTTACTTAGGTAGTCATTTCTTGCTCTTTTGTAGGTTTGCCAGGCATTTATGTTTTTTCTCCTCCTATACCTTTTCCAGCATTTGTCTCTCCACTCCTTAGCTCTTTTACACCCATTATCGAACCATTTCTCTCTAGCATGAATTACACCTACTTTGGTGAGAGGTATGCAGCAATCTACTATCTTCCCATATTTCTCACAAAAAATGTCATACATTTCTTGTACAGATTTGTTGTAAAATAAGGTTCTCCAGTCAAGAACTGCAAAAAGCTCATTCATTTTTATGTAATCTCCATTCGGATAGTTCCTCCTCATGTCCTCAGTGCCTCTACTCTCAGGAAGAATATCTTCAATGATATACTCCATCAACAACATACAGTGGTCACTCTTTCCAATTGGTGGTACATACTCAATTTTTTCAATATCCAACACATTATCTGTGAACACTAGATCAAGTAGTGATGGCTCATCCCCACCCCTGGCCCTTGTTGGTTCCATTACATGTTGGTGTAGGAAATTCCCTTGTACGCAATCTAGGAATCTTGCCCCGAATGAGTCCTCACCACTGTGTGGGTAAAGATTTATCCAATCTATCTCTTTATGATTAAAGTCTCCCATGATCAAAATCCTACATTTTTTTTCCCGTGCCATGTTAACAACTGAGTTTATGACTTCAATAGTACCTATATGACTTTCCTCATAAACTTCAAGCCTATTTTGGTTCCTTGGTGGGTTGTATACAACAGTTATTATAATGCTCTCTGACTCATTATATATGCGAGCAACAAGAAATTCCTTGAACTCACTTTCTATATCCACGTCTATTTCTTCAACTTGAATCCTTTCACTTATGAGCAGTGCTATCCCTCCACCAGTCCTCTCAGATCTTTCAACCCTTAGTATTTTGAAGCCCTTAGGAAAAACTGTGACACTGTTTATGTCCTCACTCAACTTAGTCTCTGTAATTGCTACTATATCTGCCTTACTGTTGTGAATCCTATCTTTTAATTCTACTGCCTTACCAGTTCATCCATCAGCATTTGTGTATAACAATCTTAATGAGGTCCCATTCCCTGATCTTCTGTCATTATCTTCTTTATCTCCCCTTTGTCTGGAAGAACTCTGTAATGAAAATTTTTCTTCTCTTCTTCATTTCTTTCATCATTTAACCTTCTTGCCTCTTGCAACAAGTTTTTGATCTTTCCCATCTCTTCCTGTGTTCTGCATCGTCTAATGAACACTTCTTTGAATTCTTGAAGGTCTTTTAGACTTTTTTTTCTCAACAATATTTCCCTACATGTTTCCCCTCTCTCAAAGGTTACTTTTGTTGGTCTCGGCTTTCCTTCCCTCGAATATTTACCTAGTTGGTGTATGTTTACAATATCCTCAGGACCACATACTACTCCAAGCTTTCTTATCAGGTCTACAACCCTAGCTTTATTTTCTTCAAGTCTCCCCTGCCATGTTGGCTCCTGGGATTCGCTTATGCCTGAGATTACCACTGTCTTCTCCTTATCAAGTGCCTGTCTGATGAGTGGGTTTGCCCTTTCCATCACAACGTCTTTCATTTTTTCGATTACTGTCTCTTTATAGTCAACTGTTTGTATGTTTTCCAGTGCCACCACCTTTACAGCCTCTTTTACTGCCACATTCCCCTTTAGTGCATCAGCAAAGGAAGTTTTCATGGCATCATTTTCCATATTCAGCTCCTGGAACTCTTTTCTGAACTGTTCAATGTTTTCCTTAATCTGGACATTCCAAGCAGCAATCTCGTCTCTCTCAGAAGAGAGCAGTGAACTAACATCTAATTCCTTTAGGTTGTCATTCAGCTGTTTGTTTTTATCTTCTTGTTTAGAAATTCTAGATTCTAGTTGACTCTTTTCCCCTTCCAGCTTCTTTATTCTTTTTTCTAGTTCCTTTCTCTCCTGCCCTTGTGCTTTATTTGCTTCCTCCAAAGATCTTATTTGCTCTCTGAGTGTTTCATTCTCTTTCATTTCTCCATCCATTTTCCGAATTTTATCATCAAGGCTTATAACCATTGCCTCTAAATTCTTGATTTTCTGTTTAAGTCTCCTAATGGCTACCCCTCCTACCGACCCATGGATGGGGGAGGTTTGGGACAGAGATGGCCTCATTTTTATGTTCTCCCTCTCACAGAATATAGAAAGAAGAAGAGAAAGAGGAAAAAAAAGAGAAAAACTTTTATTTAAGCTTCACACAGAATGTTTATATCTCCATATAAGTGCTATTTAGTGACTCAATTTATCTCTTTTCTGGTAACACACATCTTAACTTAAAAACTTGACCATGGTAATTTAAGGAAAAAAGAAAAAGAAAAAAAATGCAACAAAACAAGAGTCAAACCTGAAGGAAAATTCAAATTTGTGTCTGAGGAGGCACCCACCTGTTTCTGCTATATATTCTTCCTAACTGATAAACTCACTTGCTAACCAAGATATGTTATCACCGGATTAGACTTTACATTTAACTCAATATGTATACAAAATAAAAAAAATAGTAAAAGAGAAAGCTAAAAGAAAAGCAAAATTTTTAAGAAAAATAAGACAGCTGTACTACTTGGCAACTTAACTCAGTACTGTTGACAGGTTGATATTTGGTATTTTTTTTTTAATTATTCAATTATTTCGTGTATCAAACTAACTAACAAGTTAATATAAATGGGAAGGATACTGATTTTAACAATATATGGAACCACAGGATCAGGCAAACGGCTTAAGAGCTTTCCCCAGTTTACACAAAATATTAGGTAATGTGATGTGATGGCTTCACCTCTGGCAACTCTTCTAAATTTCCTTCAAGGCAGAACTGGACAGCAGCTTCTCTCTCCCCTCACGAAAATGTTCTCAATATTTTTCCTTTAATATTTTCGACAGTCTCGTCATACAACAAATATGTGTGATTACCTAATTGTGTTTACGGGAAAAAGCCCAAAGCTCGTATCTTCCCGTCTCCTGATCGGTTCCATTTTAGACTTAGTGATACTGATCATACCTGTCCTTAAAACTATGGATTGAGATAGCATTAACTACCTCCTCGCTTAGCCAATTCCAATTATCAACTACTCTTACACTGAAAAAGTATTTCCTTACATCCTGCAAAGAAGTTTTCTTACGAAGCTTCAAACTATGACCTCTAGTTCTAGAGCCAGCCATATCAAAATATCGATCCCTATCCACTCTATCATAACCATGAAGGAATTTAAAGACTGTCACCATATCCACCCTAACTCTTCTAGCTTCGAGTGATGGTAAGTCTAATTCCCTCAGCCTCTCATCATAACTGAGAATGCATATTTCTGGCACCAGTTTCGTGGCATGTCTTTGAACTTTTTGTAATTACCTAATTGTGTTTGCGGGAAAGAGCCCAAAGCTCGTATCTTCCAGTCTCCCGATCGGTTCCATTTTGAACTTAGTGATACTTATCATACGTGTCCTTAAAACTATTGATTGAGAAAGCATTAACTACCTCCTCGCTTAGCCAATTCCAATTATTAACTACTCTTACACTGAAAAAGTATTTACTTACATCCTGCAAAGAAGTTTTCTTACAAAGCTTCAAAATATGACCTCTAGTTCTAGAGCCTGCCATATCAAAATATCGATCCCTATCCACTCTATCATAACCATGAAGGAATTTGAAGACTGTCACCATATCCCCCCTCACTCTTCTAGCTTCGAGTGATGGTAAGTCTAATTCCCTCAGCCTCTCATCATAACTGAGATTGCGTATTTCTGGCACCAGTTACGTGGCATGTCTTTGAACTTTTTGTAATTACCTAATTGTGTTTTCGGGAAAGAGCCCAAAGCTCGTATCTTCCCGTCTCCTGATCGGTTCCATTTTGAACTTAGTGATACTTATCATACATGTCCTTAAAACTATTGATTGAGAAAGCATTAACTACCTCATCGCTTAGCCAATTCCAATTATCAACTACTCTTACACTGAAAAAGTATTTCCTTACATCCTGCAAAGAAGTTTTCTTACGAAGCTTCAAAATATGACCTCTAGTTCTAGAGCCAGCCATATCAAAATATCGATCCCTATCCACTCTATCATAACCATGAAGGAATTTGAAGACTGTCACCATATCCCCCCTCAATCTTCTAGCTTCGAGTGATGGTAAGTCTAATTCCCTCAGCCTCTCATCATAACTGAGATTACGTATTTCTGGCACCAGTTTCGTGGCATGTCTTTGAACTTTTTCAAGCTTAGCTATGTGCTTTTTCAAGTGTGGATTCCAAAAGGGGGCTGCATATTCGAGTTTTGGCCTCACATAGGTTACATAAATATTTCTGAACATTTCCTTGTCCATGTGCCTGAAGGCTACCCATACATTTGATAAGAATGCATATGCTGCCCTTACCATCCCATTTATATGTGTTTTTGGGGATATATCTGCTAGTATTTTTACTCCTAGATCTCTCTCATTTTCTGTCTCCTGAACTTGTACTCCGAGTAATCAAGCTTCGGCCTTCTTTGCACTTGTACCCATTCTCATTACCTTACATTTTGAAGTATTGATATTCATTAGCCTCTTTTCTGGCCACTCGTGCAGACTATTTAGATCTTCCTGAAGTTCTCTACCATTGTTCTCGTTTTTTACTCTCTTCACAATCTTTGCACCATCTGCAAACATATTCATGAATGAATTTACAGACTCTGGTAAGTCATTTACATATACAAGGAACAAAAGTGGCCCTAAAACTGAACCCTGTGGAACCCCACTGCTAACTCTTCTCCATTCAGACACTGAGTGTTTTACTCTAACCCTCTGTTCCCTTCCTTCTAAGTAAGTTTTTATCCATTTCAAGACAATTCCATTTATTCTAGCCATTGCTTGCAGCTTCCTAATAAGTCTCCCATGTGGAACAGTGTCAAACGCTTTCTGGAAATCTAGGAATATGCAATCTGCCGAGCCCTCTCTTTCCTGCAAGATTCGACTTACCTCAGCATAAAAATTCTAATAAGTTTGATACTGTTGATCTACCTTCTCTGAAGCCATGTTGCCTCACTGACAAAAAGTTGAAGGATTCCAAGTGAAGAGAGATATGTTTCCTTTGTATTTCTCCATAACTTTGCAAACTATTCCTTTTTTGAAGATAGGTATCACGTTTGCTTGTTTCCAGCATCTTGGAATCTCCCCTGACTCCAGTTACTTTTTAAATATGATACTTAGTGCCACTGATATTGAGTTTGCGCAATTTTTAAGTACATGAGGGGATATGTCGTCAGGACCTGTAGCTTTATGAGCATCTAAATCCATCAGCGCTTTGCATACCTCTGTGGCTGAAAGGTTGATGTTCTCTAATACCGGCCCTTGAGCTTCTATATCTGCAATCTGAGGGGGTGGGGGTATTTTCTACTGTAAATACTGACTGAAACTCCTTGTTCAATTCTTTGCAGATCTCATCATCCGTCTCAGTGATGCTTCCATCCTCTCTCTTAAGCCTTAAAACCTGTTCTTTTACCTTCAGTTTTCCTCTGATAAAGCTGTGGAAAAGCTTGGGATTTTCTTTAGCCTTCTTGGTGATGTCCCTCTCTTAGTCTCTCTCTGCCTCTCTTCTTTTACTTAGGTAGTCATTTCTTGCTCTTTTGTAGGTTTGCCAGGCATTTATGCTTTATCTCCTCCTATACCTTTTCCAGCATTTGTCTCTCCACTCCTTAGCTCTGTTACACTCATTATCGAACTATTTCTCTCTGGCATGAATTACACCTACTTTGGTGACAGGTATGCAGCAATCTACTATCTTCCCATATTTCTCACAAAAGATGTCATACATTTCTTGTACAGATTTGTTGTAAAATAAGGTTTTCCAGTCAATAACTGCAAAAAGCTCATTCATTTTGATGTAATCTCCTTTCGGATAGTTCCTCCTCATGTCCTCAGTGCCTCTACCCTCAGGCAGAATATCTTCAATGATATACTCCATCAACAATACACAGTGGTCACTCTTTCCAATTGGTGGTTCATACTCAAATTTTTCAATATCCAACACATTATCTGTGAATACTAGATCAAGTAGTGATGGCTCATCCTCACCCCTGGCCCTCGTTGGTTCTATTACATGTTGGTGTAGGAAATTCCCTTGTACGCAATCTAGGAATCTTGCCCCGAATGAGTCCTCACCACTGTGTGGGTCAAGATTTATCCAATCTATCTCTATATGATTAAAATCTCCCATGATCAAAATCCTACATATTCTCTCCCATGCCATGTTAACAACTGAGTTTATGACTTCAATAGTACCTATATGACTTTCCTCATAAACTTCAAGCCTATTCTCGTTCCTTGGTGGGTTATATACAACAGTTATTATAATGCTCTCTGACCCAGTATTTATGCGAGCAACAAGAAATTCCTTGAACTCACTTTCTATAGCCAAGTTTATTTCTTTAACTAGAACCCTTTCACTTATGAGCAGTGCTATCCCTCCACCAGTCTTCTCTGATCTTTCAACCCTTAATATTCTGAAGCCCTTAGGAAAAACTGTGACACTGTTTATGTCCTCACTCAACTTAGTCTCTGTAATTGCTACTATATCTGCCTTACTGTAGTGAATCATATCTTTTAATTCTACTGCCTTACCAGCTAATCCATCAGCATTTGTGTATAACAATCTTAATGAGGCCCCATCCCCTGATCTTCTGTTATTATCTTCTTTATCTCCCCTTTGTCTGGAAGAACTCTGTGTGATTACCTAATTGTGATTACCTAATTGTGTTTACGGGAAAGAGCCCAAAGCCCGTATCTTCCCGTCTCCTGATCGGTTCCATTTTATACTTAGTGATACTTATCATACCTGTCCTTAAAACTATGGATTGAGATAGCATTAACTACCTCCTCGCTTAGCCAATTCCAATTATCAACTACTCTTACACTGAAAAAGTATTTCCTTACATCCTGCAAAGTTTTCTTACAAAGCTTCAAACTATGACCTCTAGTTCTAGAGCCAGCCATATCAAAATATCGATCCCTATCCACTCTATCATAACCATGAAGGAATTTAAAGACTGTCACCATATCCCCCCTCAATCTTCTAGCTTCGAGTGATGGTAAGTCTAATTCCCTCAGCCTCTCATCATAACTAAGATTGCGTATTTCTGGCACCAGTTTCGTGGCATGTCTTTGAACTTTTTCAAGCTTAGCTATGTGCTTTTCAAGTGCGGATTCCAAAAGGGGGCTGCATATTCGAGTTTTGGCCTCACATAGGTTACATAAATATTTCTGAACATTTCCTTGTCCATGTGCCTGAAGGCTACCCTTACATTTGATAAGAATGCATATGCTGCCCTTACTATGCCATTTATATGTATTTCTGGAGACAAATCTGCCAGTATGTTTACTCCTAGATCTCTCTCATTTTCTGTCTCTTGAAGTTGTACTCCAGCCACCGAGTAGTCAAGATTGGGCCTTCTTGCACTTGTACCCATTCTCATTACCTTACATTTTGAAGTATTGAATTTCATTAGCCACTTTTCTGACCACTCATGCAGATTATTTAGATCCTCCTGAAGTTCTCTACCATTGTTCTCGTTTTTTACTTTCTTCACAATCTTTGCATCATCTGCAAACATATTCATGAATGAATTTACAGACTCTGGTAGGTCATTTACATATACAAGGAACAAAAGTGGCCCTAAAACTGAACCCTGTGGAACTCCACTACTATCTCTTCTCCATTCAGACACTGAGTGTCTTACTCTAACCCTCTGTTCCCTTCCTTCTAAGTAAGTTTTTATCCATTCCAAAACATTTCCACCTATTCTAGCCATTGATTGCAGCTTCCTAATAAGTCTCCCATGTGGAACAGTGTCAAACGCTTTCTGGAAGTCTAGGAATATGCAATCTGCCCAGCCCTCTCTTTCCTGTAAGATTTGGCTTACCTCATCATAAAATTCTAATAAGTTTGTTACTGTTGATCTACCTTCTCTGAAGCCATTTTGCCTCACTGACAAAAAGTTGAAGGATTCCAAGTGAAGAGAGATATGTTTCCTTAGTAGTTTCTCCATAACTTTGCAAACTATGCTGGTCAAGGAAACTGGTCTATAGTTCAGAGCCGTATCCCTCCTTCCCTTTTTGAAGATAGGTATCACATTTGCTTGTTTCCAGCATCTTGGAATCTCCCCCGACTCCAGTGACTCCTTAAATATGTGTGTGTGTGTGTGTACTTACCTAATTGTACTTACCTGATTGTGTTTACGGGAAAGAGCCCAAAGCTTGTATCTTCCCGTCTCCTCATCGCTTCCATTTTAGACTTAGTGATACTTATCATACCTGTCCTTAAAACTATGGATTGATTTAGCATTAACTACCTCCTCGCTTAGCGAATTCCAATTATCAACTACTCTTACACTGAAAAAGTATTTCCTTACATCCTGCAAAGAAGTTTTCTTACGAAGCTTTAAACTATGACCTCTAGTTCTAGAGCCAGCCATATCAAAATATCGATCCCTATCCACTCTATCATAACCATGAAGGAATTTAATGACTGTCACCATATCCCCCCTCAATCTTTTAGCTTCGAGTGACGGTAAGTCTAATTCCCTCAGCCTCTCATCATAACTGAGATTGCGTATTTGTGGCACCAGTTTTGTGGCATGTCTTTGAACTTTTTCAAGCTTAGCTATGTGCTTTTTCAAGTGTGGATTCCAAAAGGGGGCTGCATATTCGAGTTTTGGCCTCACATAGGTTACCTAAATATTTCTGAACATTTCCTTGTCCATGTGCCTGAAGGCTACCCTTACATTTGATAAGAATGCATATGCTGCCCGTACTATGCCATTTATATGTATTTCTGGAGACAATTCTGCCAGTATGTTTACTCTTAGATCTCTCTCTAAGAACATTAATCATATTTTACCTCGACTGGGATTCGAACCTAGGACACATAATTACTGTGCCAAGGCACTATCAATTGCACCACAGAAGGTTAAAAGGAAAACAAAACGCATAGCCTTAACATCTATACTAAGAATGAACACATTCTCTCTGAATGCCAATCTGTACATATTACAGTTTCCCCCAACCTCACTCGTGGCATCGTTTTCGCATCTAATTGTAATCTCAATCTAATTAGAAAACAACAATAATCAAATAAGTACATTACTATATGTGAAAATATGAATTATATTTTACCCCAAGCGGGACTCGAACCTAGGACAGCCTTAACTGCTAAACTAAGAATGAACGAATTCTATATGAATGTCACTCTGTTCATATTACAGTTTCCTCCAACCTCACTCGTGGCTTCGTTTTTGCATTTGATTCAAATCTCCATCTAACTAGGGATCAACAATAATCAAATAAGAACATTACCATTTGAGAAAACATGAATCACATATTACCCCAAGTGGAACTCGAACCTAGGACACATATTTACTGTGCCAAAGTGCTACAAACTACACCAGAGATGGTTATTGATGATCTCTAATTAGATTGAGATTTGAATTAAATGCAAAAACGCAGCCATGAGTGAGGTTGGGGGAAACTGTAATATGAACAGATTGGCATTCAGATAGAATGCGTTCATTCCAAGTATAGCAGTTAAAGCTGTAAGATTTGTTTCCTTTTTCTCCTCCTGTGGTGTAGTTGGTAGCACCTAGACACAGTAATTATGTGTCCTGGGATCGAGTCACAGTCGAAGTAAAATATGATTCATGTTTTCACGTATGGTAATGTGCTTATTTGTTATTGCTGATCCCTAACTAGATTGAGATTTTAATTAAATGCGAAAATGAAGACACAATTGACGTTGAGGGAAACTGTAATATGAACAGAGTGGCATTCAAATAGAATGCGCTCTTTCCTAGTATAGTAGTTAAAGCTGTAAGGTTTGCGTCCTTTTTCTTTTTCTGTGATGTAGTTCATAGCACCTTGGCACAGTAATTATGTGTCCTAAATTTGAGTCCCAGTCGGGGTAAAAAATTATTCATATATATATATATATATAATATATATATATATATATATATATATATATATATATATATATATATATATATATATATATATATATATATATATATTATGAGTATGACACCGAGAGAGGCAAGAAAACTGCCCTCATCAATATAGGACGAAGGAAAAGCTTAAGCACAATGCAGCAATATGGTGATGATACACATAGGATAAGGACAGGCTGAAATAGTCAAAGAGATATTGCAGGTTGTAGGCCCTGAGATGACAATAGATCCGCCTTTTGAAGGAAGATAGGTTCTAAGTATTAGGATAGACAGAAGGAGGAAAAAAATTCCAGAGTCTGGAGTTAGGCAGGAAGAAGCAGTCGCTGCACTGACCAATCAGCGAGCTATAATTCTCTACACAGTACCTATAAGACAAGGCCGCTTGGGAATTGTTACAAAGCCTAGACAATGTGGGATGGATGCAATTTGCCGACTCATGAGAGCAGCGATGGAAGTAGTAGCGATAGGAAAGGGAAAGGGATGATACCTTATGGCGAAAAGAAAGAGAATCCAGATTTGAAGTAAAAGAAAGGTCATTAATGAGTCTGACTGCCTTAGATTCAACCCTATAAATGAGAAAAGTATAAGAAGCACCCAAATGTGCAAGCAGTATTCTAAACAGGGACAGAAAAGATCTTTATAGATTTTAGGAGAGAGTTCTGATGGCTTTGAAGGAATACATGGAGGAAGAGGGTTTGGAAGAAGAAATCAGGAAGGTGAGAGATTTTTAGAATTAACAGAAGCTGTGAATCTGGTCGTAATGAATACAAAGGTTGAGAAAAGGAAAAGTCATCTGGTAACATAGAAAAGTGGACAAAATAAAACACAAATTGATTATATTCTGGTAAGGGAAGAGGACAAGAAAATCATTATGGATTGTAAAGTTATGCCAAATGAATCTGTCGTAGGTCAACATAAACTGGTAGTGGCAGATTTTAAGTCGAAATTAGGGAAGTATAGAAAACTCCCAACCAGGGATAGGTGGATCAAATTTGGAAACTGGATGGGGAGAAGGCAGGAGAGTTCAGAAATAAAGTGGAAAGAGCACAAGAAGAGAGATATGTGAATGGAATGCCAGAGTCGCCTGAAGGGATATGGGTTGATATAAAGGAGATTGTGGTTCCAGCAGCAGCAGAGGTGTGTGGCAGGACAAGTGGTAGGCAGCAGCAAGAAAAAGAAACATGGTGGTGAAATCAAAATATTCAAACAGCTGTGAAGGAGAAGAGTATAGCCAGAAGAGCCTGGGAAGAAAATAACAACCACCAAACAAGAGAAAAGTACAGACGAACAAAGAGAGTAGCAAAGAGAATGGTAGCCATTGCAAAGGGAGAAGCAAAGAGAGTGGGATGAGATGATGGGAACACCAGAGGGAGAAAAGATGATTTACAAAATTGCAGAATCGAGAAGAAAAAACAGGCAGGACGTAGGAGAAGTAGGAATCATAAATGATGAAAATGGAAATATCCTAATAGAGGAAGGAGAAGTCAGGAGAAGGTGGAAAGAATGTTTTTCACATCTCTTAAACACTGAAAACGATTGTGAACACTAGAAAATGTCCCCTCAGTAGAGGGACCAATGGCAAACATCAGTGAAAGTGAAATAGAAAATGCTATAAAGAAAGGAAAATCAAATAAAGCTGCAGGAAAGTCAGAGGTAACAATAGAAATTATCAAAGCTTTGGGAAATCTAGGAAAAGAGTGGGTGCATACACTGTTGGATAATATCTGGGATGTATAGGAAATGCCAAGGGACTGGAATGATAGTTGGATGATTAAAATATATAAACAGAGAGGAGACGTGTTAGACTGTGGGAACTACAGGGGAATAAAGCTTTTGGAACATGTATTTAAGATATTAGAGAAATTAATAGAAGGAAGGTTGAGAGTCTTGATAGATATACATGAACAGCAGTTTGGATTTATGAAAGGAAAGAGCACAATGGATGCAGTTTTTATAGTACGTCAAGTCCAAGAAAAGTATTTAGAAGGAAACAGAAAAGTTTACATGTGTTTTGTGGATATTGAAAAGGGGTATGTTAGGGTATCGAGAAGAGTGGTGTATTGGTGTTTGAGAAAGAGAGGAGTACCAGAGAAGTTAGTAAGAATAGTGAAGATGATGTATGAATGGGCACGGACCACCGTACAGACAAAGTATGGGGAGACTGAGGCATTCCCTGTGGAGGTCGGCCTCCAACAGGGATCAGTTCTGAGTCTGTTCTTGTTCCTCGTTGTTATCGACACTTTGACATGAGAGTTAAGAAATAATGAAGAGCTGTAGGAACTGATGTTTGCCGATGATTTAGCCATTATAGCAGACACAGAAGATGAACTGCAAGAAAGGTCTTAGCATGGAAATGGGTCCTCAAAAGGAAAGGATTGAAAGTAAACCCAGGAAAGACAGAGCTAATGGTTAGTAGTAATAGAGGTCAGGAAGAGGTAAACCTCCAAATGGAAGATGGTACAGTGCTAAGTCAGAGCAGTGAGTTTAACTACTTGGGATCAGTATTAACAGAGGAGGGAGGTACTGAGAAAGCAGTGAGACAGAGAGTGAGGGAAGCATGGAGAAAATGGAAAGAAGTGACTGGAGTTACCTTAGACAAGAAAATGCCGTTAAAACTCAGAATGAAGATATACAGGACAGTGGTCAGGCCTGTACTGCTATATGGGGCAGAAGCTTGGTCACTTAGGAGGTGAGAGGAGGGACTGTTGAAGAGAAAAAAAATGAGGATGGTTAGATGGATTGCTGGAATATCATTACTGGAGAGGAGGGAGAGTCGAGATATAAGAAGAATGTGTGGAATTTGTAATGTCATAGAGAAGGCTAGGGAAGCTCATCTGAGATACTATGGCCATGTAGTAAGAAAAGGGGAGGAGGAACCAGTCAGGAGAGCTAAGAACATGCCAGTGATAGAGAGAAGGAGTGTCGGGCACCAGCGGATCAGATGGATGGACGTGGTGGGGAGGGGTATGGTTGAAGTTGGATTGGAGGAGGGAGATGCATGGGATAGGGACAAGTGGAGGAAGTTGACTCGAGCATCCGACCCTGCTATTCAGTGGGATTAATAAGGTCGAAGGAAGAAGAAGAAGAAGAAAGGAGGAAAAGTAATAACTAACACGAAACTGAACCCCCAGTTTTTTGGTTGGAGATTTAGAAATTTGGATTATGTGATTCCTCCAAAACAGGTTAGAGGCCATCTGGATTCCTAATATATTGATAGATTTAAGAAGATAAATTTCGTTGGTGTCGAAGACAATAGGGCTATCAGGAGGTTAAGAAGATAAAGGGACAGCAGTAAACTTTGTCATGGAGGCATTAAATTTAACTACATTTTGGGCACCCCACTCATCAGATACCCTTTGCAAATCGGAGTTGAGAGTAGAACAAAGAGTGATAGGAGACTAATTACGTGTAGCAGATGAAGGTTGTGAAGAAAATGGAGAGGAAAAATGAAGGACAGAATCATCGGGAAAGGCAAATATATATATATATATATAATATATATATATATATATATATATATATATATATATATATATATATATAATATATATATATATATATATATATTATCTTCTGGTTTTACGTTACGGTCTCCCTTTTCTACCAAGGGATAGGACGGTTTCCCTCTTGTGAAGGACTTGCTTTGGCAGATGTAATCGTTACCCTGAGTGCATGCCCTTGCTAACCTCAGACCGTGACGGGGCGCGAACCCTCGACCTGACGCCTCTAAGTCGCGGATACTACCACTTGAGCCACGGTGACTACACATATATATATATATATATATATATATATATATATATATATATATATATATATATATATATATATATATATATATATATATATATGCAATTACCCAATTGTAATTACCGAATTGTGTTTACGGGAAAGAGCCCAAGCTCGAATTGCCCTGAGAGGAATAAGAAAATATGACCACATTACACCAGCTCTCAAACAACTTGGGTGGCTGCGGGCAGTAAACAAGGTCGCTTTTGCTAATTGTACTTTTGTATACAAAATTTTGGACCATCATTATCCTAGCTGGCTATTTGATTTAAAAACAGTCGTGGATATAAGGGGAACCAACACAAGACAGAGTAGTAAGCTATTTATTCAGAGAACACACACACAGAAGCAGGTTCAAAGATGATCAGTATTAAAGGGCAAACACTCTGGAACAATATTCCAGAGCATCTTAAAAATTCATCCTCTTGTGCAGCTTTCAAAGGCAAACTAAATAGTTTTCTTTTGGACAAATATTTGCTGCTCACACATTAACTGAACTTAATGTTTTAATGCAATTTCCCTTGATACTAACCTCTCTACATGTAAACTGATATTGCCTTCTCTGTTCTCTAAGTTAAGAACTAATTATTCTCATGGTAAAGAAAACAAATATGGGATGATGCCGATAACAACGATCCTTTATCGAGTGGCATGTCTTTGAACTTTTTCAAGCTTAGCTATGTGCTTTTTCACATGTGAATTCCAAAAGGGGTCTGCATATTCGAGTTTTGGCCTCACATAGGTTATATAAATATTTCTGAACATTTCCTTGTCCATGTGCCTGAAGGCTACCCTTACATTTGATAAGAATGCATATGCTGCCCTTACTATGCCATTTATATATATATTTCTGGAGACAAATCTACCAGTATGTTTACTCCTAGATACCTCTCATTTTCTGTCTCTTGAAGTTGCACTTCAGCCACCGAGTAGTCAAGCTTGGGCCTTCTTCCACTTGTACACATTCTCATTACCTTACATTTTGAAGTATTGAATTTCATTAGCCACTTTTCTGACCACTCATGCAGACTATTTAGATCTTCTTGAAGTTCTCTACCATTGTTCTCGTTTTTTACTTTCTTCACAATCTTTGCATCATCTGCAAACATATTCATGAATAAGTTTACAGACTCTGGTAGGTCATTTACATATGCAAGGAACAAAAGTGGCCCTAAAACTGAACCCTGTGGAACTCCACTACTAACTCTTCTCCATTCAGACACTGAGTGTCTTACTCTAACCCTCTGTTCCCTTCCTTCTAAGTAAGTTTTTATCCATTCCAAGACATTTCCACCTATTCTAGCCATTGCTTGCAGCTTCCTAATAAGTCTCCCATGTGGAACAGTGTCAAAAGCTTTCTGGAAGTCTAGGAATATGCAATCTGCCCAGCCCTCTCTTTCCTGTAAGATTCGGCTTACCTCATCATAAAATTCTAATAAGTTTGTTACTGTTGATCTACCTTCTCTGAAGCCATGTTGCCTCACTGACAAAAGGTTGAAGGTTTCCAAGTGAAGAAAGATATGTTTCCTTAGTAGTTTCTCCATAACTTTGCAAACTATGCTGGTCAAGGAAACTGGTCTATAGTTCAGAGCCGTATCGCTCCTACCCTTTTTGAAGATAGGTATCACATTTGCTTGTTTCCAGCATCTTGGAATCTCCCCTGACTCCAGTGACTTTTTAAATATGATACCCAGTGCCACTGATATTGAGTTTGCGCATTTTTTAAGTACATGAGGGGATATGTTATCAGGACCTGTAGCTTTATGAACATCTAAATCCATCAGTGCTTTGCATACTTCTGTGGCTGTAAGGTTGATGTTCTCTAATACCGGCCCTTGAGCTTCTATCTCTGCAATCTGAGGGGGTGGGGTATTTTCTACTGTAAATACTGACTGAACCTCCTTGTTCAATTCTTTGCAGATCTCTTCGTCCGTCTCAGTGCTGCTTCCATCCGCTCTCTTTAGCCTTAAAACCTGTTCTTTTACCTTCAGTTTTCCTCTGATAAAGCTGTGGAAAAGCTTGGGATTTTCTTTAGCCTTCTTGGTGATGTCCCCCTCATAGTCTCTCTCTGCCTCTCTCCTTTTAGTTAGGTAGTCATTTCATGCTCTTTTGTAGGTTTGCCAGGCATTGATGTTTTTTCTCCTCCTATACCTTTTCCAGCATTTGTCTCTCCACTCCTTAGCTAGTTTACACTCATTATCAAACCATTTCTCTCTGGCATGAATTACACCTACTTTGGTGACAGGTATGCAGCAATCTACTATCTTCCCATATTTCTCACAAAAGATGTCATACATTTCTTGTACAGATTTGTTGTAAAATAAGGTTCTCCAGTCAATAACTGCAAAAAGCTCATTCATTTTGATGTAATCTCCTTTCGGATAGTTCCTCCTCATGTCCTCAGTGCCTTTACTCTCAGGCAGCATATCTTCAATGATATACTCCATCAACAACACACAGTGGTCACTCTTTCCAATTGGTGGTTCATACTCAATTTTTTCAATATCCAACACATTATCTGTGAATACTAGATTAAGTAGTGATGGCTCATCCCCACCCCTGGCCCTCGTTGGTTCCATTACATGTTGGTGTAGGAAAATCCCTTGTACGCAATCTAGGAATCTTGCCCCGAATGAGTCCTCATCACTGTGTGGGTCAAGGTTTATCTAATCTATCTCTTTATGATTAAAATCTCCCATAATCAAAATCCTACATTTTATCTCCCGTGCCATGTTAACAACTGAGTTTATGACTTCAATAGTACCTATATGACTTTCCTCATAAACTTCAAGCCAATTCTGGTTCCTTGGTGGGTTATATACTACAGTTATTATAATGCTCTCTGACCCAGTATTTATGCGAGCAACAAGAAATTCCTTGAACTCACTTTCTATAGCGAAGTTTATTTCTTCAACTAGAATCCTTTCGCTTATGAGCAGTGCTATCCCTCCACTAGTCCTCTCAGATCTTTCAGCCCTTAATATTCTGAAGCCCTTAGGAAGAACTGTGACACTGTTTATGTCCTCACTCAACTTAGTCTCTGTAATTGCTACTATATCTGCCTTACTGTTGTGAATCCTATATATATATATATATATATATATATATATATATATATATATATATATATATATATATATATATATATATATATATATATATATATATATATATATATATATATATATATATATATATATATATATATATATATATATATATATATATATATATATATATATATATATATATATATATATATATATATATATATATATATATATATATATATATATATATATATATATATAGAGAGAGAGAGAGAGAGAGAGAGAGAGAGAGAGAGAGAGAGAGAGAGAGAGAGAGAGAGAGAGAGAGAGCCTATATATATATATATATATATATATATATATATATATATATATATATATATATATATATATATATATATATATATATATATATATATATATATGTATATATGTGTGTGTGTGTGTGTGTGTGTGTGATTACCTAATTGTGGTAATCACACACACACACACACACACACACACACACACACAAGAGCCAGGGGTGGGGATGAGCCATCACTACTTGATCTAGTGTTCACCAATAATATGTTGGATATTGAAAATATTGAGTATGAACCACCAATTGGAAAGAGTGACCACTGTGTGTTGTTGATGGAGTATATCATTGAAGATATTCTTCCTGAGAGTAGAGGCACTGAGGCCATGAGGAGGAACTATCCGAAAGGAGATTACATCAAAATGAATGAGCTTTTTGCAGTTATTGACTGGAGAACCTTATTTTACAACAAATCTGTACAAGAAATGTATGACATCTTTTGTGAGAAATATGGGAAGATAGTAGATTGCTGCATACCTGTCACCAAAGTAGGTGTAATTCATGCCAGAGAGAAATGGTTCGATAATGGGTGTAAAAGAGCTAAGGAGTGGAGAGACAAATGCTGGAAAAGGTATAGGAGGAGAAAAAACATAAATGCCTGGCAAGCCTACAAAAGAGCAAGAAATGACTACCTAAGTAAAAGGAGAGAGGCAGAGAGAGATTATGAGAGGGACATCACCAGGAAGGCTAAAGAAAATCCCAAGCTTTTCCACAGCTTTATCAGAGGAAAACTGAAGGTAAAAGAACAGGTTTTAAGGCTAAAGAGAGCGGATGGAAGCATCACTGAGACGGACGAAGAGATCTGCAAAGAATTGAACAAGGAGTTTCAGTCAGTATTTACAGTAGAAAATACCCCACCCCCTCAGATTGCAGTGATAGAAGCTCAAGGGCCGGTATTAGAGAACATCAACCTTACAGCCACAGAGGTATGCAAAGCGCTGATGGATTTAGATGTTCATAAAGCTACAGGTCCTGATGACATATCCCCTCATGTGCTTAAAAAATGCGCAAACACAATATCAGTGGCACTAAGTATCATATTTAAGGAGTCACTGGAGTCGGGGGAGATTCCAAGATGCTGGAAACAAGCAAATGTGATACCTATCTTCAAAAAGGGAAGGAGGGATACGGCTCTGAACTATAGACCAGTTTCCTTGACCAGCATAGTTTGCAAAGTTATGGAGAAACTACTAAGGAAACATATCTCTCTTCACTTGGAATCCTTCAACTTTTTGTCAGTGAGGCAACATGGCTTCAGAGAAGGTAGATCAACAGTAACAAACTTATTAGAATTTTATGATGAGGTAAGCCAAATCTTACAGGAAAGAGAGGGCTGGGCAGATTGCATATTCCTAGACTTCCAGAAAGCGTTTGACACTGTTCCACATGGGAGACTTATTAGGAAGCTGCACTCAATGGCTAGAATAGGTGGAAATGTTTTGGAATGGATAAAAACTTACTTAGAAGGAAGGGAACAGAGGGTTAGAGTAAGACACTCAGTGTCTGAATGGAGAAGAGTTAGTAGTGGAGTTCCACAGGGTTCAGTTTTGGGGCCACTTTTGTTCCTTGTATATGTAAATGACCTACCAGAGTCAGTAAATTCATTCATGAATATGTTTGCAGATGATGCAAAGATTGTGAAGAAAGTAAAAAACGAGAACAATGGTAGAGAACTTCAGGAGGATCTAAATAATCTGCATGAGTGGTCAGAAAAGTGGCTAATGAAATTCAATACCTCAAAATGTAAGGTAATGAGAATGGGTACAAGTGCAAGAAGGCCCAAGCTTGACTACTCGGTGGCTGGAGTACAGCTTCAAGAGACAGAAAATGAGAGAGATCTAGGAGTAAACATACTGGCAGATTTGTCTCCAGAAATACATATAAATGGCGTAGTAAGGGCAGAATATGCATTCTTATCAAATGTAAGGGTAGCCTTCAGGCACATGGACAAGGAAATGTTCAGAAATATTTATGTAACCTATGTGAGGCCAAAACTCGAATATGCAGCCCCCTTTTGGAATCCGCACTTGAAAAAGCACATAGCTAAGCTTGAAAAAGTTCAAAGACATGCCACGAAACTGGTGCCAGAAATACGCAATCTCAGTTATGATGAGAGGCTGAGGGAATTAGACTTGCCATCACTCGAAGCTAGAAGAGTAAGGGGGGATATGGTGACAGTCTTTAAATTCCTTCATGGTTATGATAGAGTGGATAGGGATCGATATTTCGATATGGCTGGCTCTAGAACTAGAGGTCATAGTTTGAAGCTTCGTAAGAAAACTTCTTTGCAGGATGTAAGGAAATACTTTTTCAGTGTAAGAGTAGTTGATAATTGGAATTCGCTAAGCGAGGAGGTAGTTAATGCTATCTCAATCCATAGTTTTAAGGACAGGTACGATAAGTATCACTAAGTCTAAAATGGAACCGATGAGGAGACGGGAAGATACGAGCTTTGGGCTCTTTCCCGTAAACACAATTAGGTAATCACAATTAGGTAATCACACACACACATATATATATATATATATATATATATATATATATATATATATATATATATATATATATATATATATATATATATATATATATATATATATATATATATATATATATATAAACCGAAGAAAAAACTGTAGGTGATGTGATGAGCTGAAATTACATAAGTAGGAAGTCACAAGCATGCAACAAGGGAGATACTGATGTTTAGTAAGTACCTAATTGTGTTTACGGGAAAGAGCCCAAAGCTCGTATCTTCCTGTCTCCTGATCGTTTCCATTTTGTACTTAGTGATACTTATTATACGTGTCCTTAAAACTATGGATTGAGATAGCATTAACTACCTCCTCGCTTAGCGAATTCCAATTATCAACTACTCTTACACTGAAAAGTTATTTCCTTACATCCTGCAAAGAAGTTTTCTTACGAAGCTTCAAACTATGACCTCTAGTTCTAGAGCCAACCATATCAAAATATCGATCCCTATCCACTCTATCATAACCATGAAGGAATTTAAAGACTGTCACCATATCCCCCCTCAATCTTCTAGCTTCGAGTGATGGTAAGTCTAATTCCCTCAGCCTCTCATCATAACTGAGATTGCGTATTTCTGACACCAGTTTCGTGGCATGTCTTTGAACTTTTTCAAGCTTAGCTATGTGCTTTTTCAAGTGCGGATTCCAAAAGGGGGCTGCATATTCGAGTTTTGGCCTCACATAAATATTTCTGAACATTTCCTTGTCCATGTGCCTGAATGCTACCCTTACATTTGATAAGAATGCATATGCTGCCCTTACTATGCCATTTATATATATTTGTGGAGACAAATCTGCCAGTATGTTTACTCCTAGATCTCTCTCATTTTCTGTCTCTTGAAGTTGTACTCCAGCCACCGAGTAGTCAAGCTATAGACTGGACCCCACTATAAACCAGACAAATAGTAACAATAGCAATGATGTATGGAGCTAATATATTGGTGGTGAGAAGAGGCCATGAAAAGAAAATGAAAACTGCAGAAGTGACAATGTTACCATGGAAGTGTGGAGTAACTAACTTGGATAAAATCGTAAACGAAAGAACTGGAAGGCAAATAAAATTATAATGATCAAAGTGAGATTTGGTTGAAGTGGTGCTGCCATGTTATGTGAGGGAGAGGAGATATAAAGGGTGATGCACTCAGCAAGAAATTGTAGAGACAGGTGTAGTTTTGAAACCCCACCTGAAAGTGACACAAGGAAGACAAAGAAATTGCACTAAAAACGGACGCACGAAATGAGCATGATTTGTAAGTTAATAAGAGAAAAGCGCAAATAAACGATGCAAGAAACAACAGCTCAGTATGTGTCAACTCTACGAGCACATCCACTTTGAGCATGAACAAAGAGTCATCAGCGTGTACAAAGAAAGCAACTCATTTGCTTTGAAGTAAAACAACATATTTATTTTTCCAAGTACTTGAATTATTTATTACTCAATACTCCATTATTTTTACTGAGTTGGTAGGGGCTGACACTTTTATATGGGTGGATCTAGACCTAGGTTGAAGTTTAGTAAAAAAAATGTATGAAAGATGCAAGGAAGTATTTATTAGTATTAGAATTAATAAATGGAATTCGCTTCGCGAAGATGCTGTAAATTCATACTTTTAAGAAAGGTTTATAGAAGTGTTAACGAATATATATATATATATATATATATATATATATATATATATATATATATATATATATATATATATATATATATATATATATATATATATATATATATATATATATATATATATATATATATATATATATATATATATATATATATATATATATATATATATATATATATATATATATATATATATATATATATATATATATATATATATATATATATATATATGGTGACGGTTACATCTGCCAAAACAAGTCCTTCGCAAGAAGGCAACCGTCCTAGCCCTTGGTAGAAAAGGGAGTCCGTGACGTACATATAAACCGACCAGAAGACAGGAAGTTACGTGCATTGGCTCTTTCCCGTAATCATTAGATACAAAAATGTAAATATTCCTAGAATAGGCTCCAAGAAAATAATTATTGCAACGCTAACAATCGTACTAAAAATAATTAATGAAAGTCTTAAATGAATGTAATGGACAACCAGGTACCGTGGGAAAATGACGGGTGTGATAGGTGAATCTTACTTACAAATCCCATTTTCCCATATTCTGAAATTGACATGTTGCATCCCTTATTTGGGGCACTAAATGAAACTATGGTCCGCAACGTAGTACTATATGTAAGGGGAATGATAATGAAATAGTGCCTACATTCAAATGGAACAGAATAACCGAGTTATGACGGGGTATCTATATGTTCAGCGTCCATTTGTTGACATGCCTGTCAAATGCGAGGCAAACAAATATGTTTTCATACACCAATGCTGTTGTGTGCCTTTTTAACGGTTCCCAAATCGTTCGGTGGCTAATAACCTCCCTCATTTTAAGGAACGTTTTGATAAATTATAATGAAGCTAAAGTTATAATGGTCATTTTTTCCATTTAGTGCTTCAGTTTACTTTAAAGACACACAAAGCACTAAATGTGTTTGCACAAGTTAGAAATTGTAGTTGTTAATATCAAACGTTCCATTCTAAGTAGTTAGAACTTACAAATAATTTATTTGTCAGATAACCAACTACGCCTCTCTATTGTACTACAAGTTGAGATACTATTCGATTTCAATCACGCTTTGATAAGTTCATTCAATATGTATCGAAATGACTTTTAAAATAATATATGACATATAGTACTGATAGTTGCTAATTACTTACGATATCAACCATTTTGCATAGCACAGTTAATATTTGAGGTCATTATGTTGATTAGGCATATATAATTATAATTATCTTTAGAATTAGGTTTTAAATTTATTAACTCGACAATCTAAAGTCCAATTTGCAAGCATTTTGTCTTCAGGTGTGCATTAAATTGTCGCTGTATACGTGCCTGTATGTCATTTTGCTTCACTTCACTGACTCTATAAACTATAAGTATTGAAAGAAACCCCATTTTAGCATGAATAAAGAGGGTTGAGATGTTTAGGTATAATTAGTTTCGTACCAGATTTCATAATACAGAAGAAATTATCTCATTTCATAACATAAAAGAAAGTATTGCATATCATATTGCATTTATAGTGAATGTGCACATCGTGGACTGCGATAACACAGCTACGTTAGCATTTTAAGAACAGAAAATTCGTCACTTAATTATAAACTGAAAAATGCTTGCGATTGCTAGGAAGCGTCTGGCACCAGTTTGTACATCAATTTAGGTTGTTGATACAGAATAGAAATAATATTAAAAATGCCTCTGCGTATTCTATGCGATAGTAATCCTAATAAAATATAAATATTTGAAAGTAGAACTCACAAATATGCTACTACAGATCCGGTTTAGTCTAATACGATTAGGATAAGCTTGGGGGGAAAAAAAAACTAAAAACTAAAATGGCTAGCTAATGATTAGGTATAGATGTTGGCTAGCTCATTGCCAGGTCATCACGTCAGGAGACTTGATAAGCAAAGTATTCGGTGAAATGACTGGGTAGGTGTTAACATTTATTTAACTCGAATTAAGGAAGTTATGTAGGAGTCACTCCTTTCAAGAAGGCTGTTTGTATCTTAAACCATGTTTGATCAATAATGTGGAATGATTGACAATTGACAGGTACCGTGAAGGATATGTTACTAAGGACAAGGACACCTTTATTTACCCGTTTCGTAATAAACTGTTGTTGATATTCAGTGTTAATTGGCGCGATCTGGGGTTATTAATGACCTCAGGACTGCAAAGGAGATCAGATATAATATAGGAGATGTATGGCCACTGAAACCCCCTAGTGTGCCGAAGCCAATAGCAAGGGATGCATATTAATAAGGGTGAGGGCAAGGAGAATATTTAATATGCAGGTATTATTAAATGGAGCATCCATGTTCTCAAATATCTATTGAACTTTGGTTTCGCTAATGACAGCTTTGTGGTGTAATTAGAGAATCCATAGTATTGCCATAGAAAAGTGTTTCATAACATTCTCCGACCTCAGGACCCCCAGTAGTCAGGTCTAGGCAATCCAGTACCCCCTAACTTTGGCTATCATCTGGTTAATGCAACGTCAAAAGAGTAGCCCCAACGTATTCCCTGCGTGTCGTAAGAGGCGACTAAAAGTGGACGGGGCGAGGGGACTAGGAATCCCCCCCTTGTATTAACCTCCTGTGAGACGTCAAAGAAGAAGGGGAGTAGAGGGGCGAATAACTTCTCCCCAAACTCTAGTTTTTTGGGTGTCTGAATGTGCGTGGTTGTAGTACGATAGTAAAAGATGTGAGATTGGATATATGTTTGGTAGGAGGAGGATGGATGTATTGGCATTGTGTGAGACGAAGATGAAAGGAATAGGAAAAGAGGCATTTGGTGATGTGACAGGTAGGGTGTCTGGGGTTGAAAGGGGGAGAGCGAGAGAAGGTGTGGCATTATTGCTGAGTGAATGGATGGTAAATAAGGTAGTGGAATGGAAAGAAGTGTCATCTAGGCTGATGTGGGTGAGGGGTAGAATAGGTAGGGAATGTTGGGCTTTTGTTGGTGCGTATGGGCCAGGAGCTGAGAGAAGTGAGGAAGAGCGGGATGAATTCTGGAATAAGTTAATTAGATGTGTGGATGGTCTGAGTAGAAGGAATTATGTAGTTGTGTTGGGTGATTTGAATGCCAGAGTGGGTGATGGAGAGGTAGAAGGTGTTGTAGGAAAGTATGGGGTACCAGGTGGGAATGAGAGTGGCGAGAGACTGTTAGATATGTGTGTGGAGCAAGAGTTGGTGATAGGTAATAGTTTTTCAAGAAGTTAATAAATAAGTATACATGGATGAGAGTGGCAAATGGAAGAGTGAAAGAAAGAGCATGGATGGATTATGTGTTGGTAGCAAAGAGCATGATTGGTAGAGTGAGAGATGTGCATGCATTTAGGGGTGTGGCTGCTGGGATGTCTGATCATTTTTGGTTGAAGCAAAAGTGGTATTAGCAAAAGAGTGAGGAAATAGAGTGGGGGGATGTAGAAGGGAAGTAGTGAGAGTGGAAGAGTTGAAAAAGCCAGAGAAGAGACAGGAATATCAGGACAGGGTGAAAGAAAGAGAAGTTGGGGAGTTAGAGGAGGAATGGGGGTTGATGAAAGAATGTTTTGTGGGACATGCAACTGATGTGTGTGGAAAGAGGTTTGTTGGAGGTGGCATGAGGAGGGGCAGCGAGTGGTGGAATGAAGGTGGAAAAGAAAAAGAGGGCTTTTGAGGAATGGCTGCAGTGTAAAAGTAGGGAGAAGTATGAAAAATATAGGGAGAAAAATTTGGAAACCAAGCGGAAGGTAGAGGAAAAGAAGAGGTTGGCAAATGTTAGGTGGGGACAGGATTTTAGTAGGTCATATGAGGAGAATAAAAAGAAGTGAAGAGAGTAAGGAAGGGTGGATCATGGAAGGAAGAGACAGTGAAAGATGTAAATGGATAGATGTTAAGAGGGAACGATGCAAGGAAAAGATGGGCAGAATATTTTGAGTGCTTGCTTAATGTTGAGGAAGATAGAGAGGCAGCTATAGTGGCATTGGTGGGTGTTCAAGTGCCAGTAATGGGAGTTGAAAATGAGAGAGATTACAAGGGAGGAGGTGAAAAGGGCATTGTATGAAGGGAAAGCAGGTAAAGCACCTGGAATGGATGGGGTGAGAGCGGAGATGTTGAAAGAAGGGGGTGTGACTGCATTGGAATGGTTAGAGAGAGTGTTTAATATATGCTTTATGTTGTCAATGGTGCCAGTGGAATGGGTGATTGCTTGTAAAATGCCCCTATACAAAGGTAAGGGAGATGTGTGTGAATGCAGTAATTTTAGGGGTATAAGTTTGTTGAGTGTGGTAGGAAAAGTGTATGGTAGGATTCTGGTTAATAGGATTAGGGATAAGACAAAAAATGTGATCGCAGAAGTGCAGAGTGGTTTTAGGAGAGGTAGAGGTTGTATAGATCAGACTTTTATAGTTAGGCAGTTATGTGAGAAATATTTAGCAAAGGGTAAGGATGTGTATTTTGCATTTTTGGACCTGGAGAAAGTGTATGATAGAGTTGATAGAGAGGCAGTGTGGAATGTTTTGTGATTATATGGAATTAATGGTAAATTGCTGCATGCAGTGAAGAGTTTGTATGAGGGCAGTAGAGCTTGTGTTAGTGTAGGGAATGAAGTGAGTGAGTGGTTTCCAGTGATTATGGGACTGAGACAGGGATGTGTGATGTCACCATGGCTGTTCAATTTGCATATTGATGGAGTCATAAGAGAGGTGAATGAGCGTGTGTGTGGTCGAGGTTTGAGAATGGTAGATGGGTATGATAACGAGTGGGAGCTGAATCAGTTGCTGTTTGCAGATGATACTGTGGTGGTGGCAGATTCAGAGGAGAAGCTGTGTCAGTTAGTGTCAGAATTTGGAATGATGTGTGAGAAAAGGAAGTTGCGAGTGAATGTGGGAAAGAGTAAGGTTATGAGGTGTACAAGAAATGAGGATGGTGCTGGATTGAATGTTATGTTGAATGGAGAGACACTTGAGGAAGTTGATCAGTTTAAGTATTTAGGTTCGATTATAGCTGCAAATGGTGGAGTGGAAGCAGGTGTGTGTCACAGAGTGAATGAAGGATGTAAAGTATTGGGTGCGTTGAAAGGAGTTATTAAGAATAGAGGGTTAGAAATGAATGTTAGGAAAGTTTTGTATGAGAAAGTGGTTGTACCAACTGTGATGTATGGATCAGAGTTATGGTGTATGAAAGTAAGTGAGAGACGGAAACTAAATGTGTTTGTGATGAAATGCCTGAGGAGTATGATTGGTGTATCTCGGATGAAGTGGTGAGAGCAAGAACGGGTGTGAGGAGAGAATTTGCAGCCAGAGTGGATATGAATGTTCTGAGATGGTTTGGCCATGTGGAAAGGATGGATGATGAAAGACTGCTGAAAAAGGTGATGAATGCGAGAGTTGATGGGAAAAATGCTAGAGGGAGGCCTAGGTTTGGGTGGATGGATGGAGTAAGGAGAGCCCTGAATGATAGGAGGATGGATGTGAGGGAAGCAAGCGAGCGTGCTAGGAATAGGAATGAGTGGCGAGCGATTGTGACGCAGCTCTGATGGGCATCTGCTGTTACCACAGGGTTGCATCTCACCGAGGTAGCCCTGTGGTAGGGGCAGTAGGGGAGTTGGCAGTTGTGAAGCGACACAGATTTGTGGAAGAGCCGGGAGGATGGGCTGTGGCACTCCAACAGTGCCATCTGAAAGGTCGCTAGCTCCCTCGTCATTGCCCATAGAGCAAAGTAATCCCCTTATTGTTTTCTTTTTCTTCTTTCTCTGTTTTTTATGTCGGCTACCCCCCAATTGAAGGGGGAAACAGCCAAGGTAGATAGAATAGAATAGCACTACTGCTTGAGGTAAAGCTCCAGTATAACTCCGGCACCTTAATTCTATTCTCAAAAAGGTAAAGTTACTTCGCATTGGCATATTTGTACTAACCTAACCTAAACCTAAGGTTAGGTTAGGATAGTACAAATATGCCAA
The DNA here is from genome assembly GCA_037179515.1 of Halocaridina rubra. Taxonomy (NCBI): domain Eukaryota; kingdom Metazoa; phylum Arthropoda; class Malacostraca; order Decapoda; family Atyidae; genus Halocaridina; species Halocaridina rubra. Next base: position 62,853 of record JAXCGZ010002118.1, read on the forward strand.
TACGAAGTGACTGTACCTTATTGAGGAGGGTAGAATTAAGGTGCCGGAATTATACTGGACCTTTACCCGCTCGATTATTAAATTTGTTCGTTCTCCAAAACAAAGACAATAAAAAAAAATAAAAAACAGGGAAAAACACTATCAAGCATATACAGCAGAGATTTTTGTTGTTGCTTATGTGCGACTAGTTTTCAAATTGAGGCTATGTGTTGGCCACAACCAACCTTGAGGCTGGTTCTGGACTGTTGGTTTGATGAGGAGCATGGTGGAGAATGCCTCCGCACACAGGTAATTAGTTGGAATTGAAATTATTATCTCCAGCTTTGCCCTTGGCAGTCCAGGATATGCTACCAACTGATTACACCAAAAACCAGACAGCGGTAATGTACGAAATTTTTGTCTGACAATTCTGGTCCACCTTCGGATCAATAAGCTCCTCCTTCAGGTTGTCAGCATCACTTTTGTCTGCCAAGAAGGGCTTCTGAATCCTTTCTGGATATGTATGATCCTTGGGAAAGTACTTTGCCATGGTGGTCTCAAGGTGTGAGAGGTGAGCAACAATATTTTCTACAAGTATGGAGCTGATTGTCTTATCCCCCAGTTATTCTTCAGCGCACATACCGAACGTGTACCACAAAGCTTTGTATCGCAGATTCCTACAAAAGTGTGGAATGTTCGTACAAATTTAATGCTTTTCACCACCATGCTTAAGTTCATAATATATATATATATATATATATATATATATATATATATATATATATATATATATATATATATATATATATATATATATATATATATATATATATATATATATATATATATATATATATATATATATATAATTTTTTTTTTCTCTCTCTCTCTCTCAAAAAACTATCCCTTCTGTACTGGTCAACCCATGCTATGAACACTGACATTTTACCGCCACATATGCAGCTTTACTCAGTACCCCATAAAATTGATTTCAGCACCCTTTAGGAGTGCTAGCACCTCAGGTTAAGAAATGCTGCGACAAGAACATACTAGGTGAACATCCACAGAAGAACATACTAGGTGAACATTTGCATTACTGATAATTAAATTGTTAATTTGTTGAGTGTTTAATGGGAAAACATTAATTTTTATACATATTTGCAAAGGTGATCTGTTACTGGCTACATATCTAGATGATGTCTTAGCCCATTGTGGATTCTAGAAACAACTGTCTTGGCCTGTAATGGAATACAGAAACAGCTTTCTAATGTGGGTGTTGTATACTTATGCAGTGATGAATTATTTGTCACCATGGTAAAGTGGTAGTGCTGGCTACACTGAGTCGTCAGGCCGAGGGTTCGTGACCTGCTGCGGTTTGGAGTTAGAAAGGGTATTCACTCAGAGTAATGGTCACACCTGCCAAAGCTAAGTCCTTTGCAAAAAGGCACTGTCCCAGACCTTAGTAGAGAAAGGAGTCCGTGTCGTAAGACGAGATTTTTAGAATCTATAGTTATTTAATATGTCATCATGACTGGTACTAGTGCCAGATTAAACTAATGTGTGGCCTGTTGTACTTATCAGAAAGGTGTCATGTAAAAAAAAATTACAATTAATGTATATATTGTTCGGTTTTACGTCACGGACTCCCTTTTCTACCAAGGGCTAGGACGGTTGCCTTCTTGCTAAGGACTTATTTTGGCAGTTGTAATCATTACCCTGAGAGCATGCCCTTTCTAACCTCAGACCGTGACGGGGCGCGAACCCTCTACCTGACGCCTCAGAGTCGCGGATGGTACCGCTTGAGCCACGGTGACTACAATTAATGTATATATTAAAATGCATATATCTTTAACATCCATTTCTTTATTTGCCTTACAGTCCGTCCATGACAAATATGTGTACTGTATTACTTATATTCTGGTATCAATTATGTATAACATATAGAATGCCAAAATTAGCATCATCTTTAATTTGAATAGCTAACATAAACAATGGCTTAAGAACAGCTCGATGTTATGTCTTCCTTCAGTTACAGTTCATTTCTTATGCCTACATATACACTGAATATTCTGGCGTATTCGTTACGCCCCACTTGTTATCCTTTGACATCTGACAAGTCACAACTCCCATCTCTTTCTTTTTGGCTTTTTCTTCATCATTATTATTTCTAGGTCTTCATTACGTTGACTATTCTCTAAGCCTGTTTTATTTATCATTCTCTTATTTCTGCCTTGTCCTTAAGCTACTACTTTTTCTTAAATGTTTTTTTTATTGCCCAGGCCTGATAAGGTTACTTTTCTTTGCCTGTTCTGGTGTCACACATAAAAAGAAAATTTTCTATTTGTCAGCTGTTGTAATCGCAGATTGCCCAAAAAATAGTTTTTAATACAAGGGTCCTCGATTTTCGACAGGGTTCTGTTCCTGAAAAGTGTTGTTACCCGAGTTTTATCATGAGTCGGAACATACCTGAATACAAACCTAGGTCTCCTACCTATGCTAAACATTAATAATCTAAGGCATAGAAACATAATCTGAGTTCATAATCTAAGACATAAAAATGATAAAGTGCACTATACAGTATTGCTTACCTTTACTTGTGCAATATAAGACATGAAAATAGTAAACGTACACAATACAGTATTTCATACCTTTACGCATGTGGTCGGCTTGCACACTGGAAGGGGCGTTGCAAGGGTGGGAGAGACAGGCTTATAAGGAGGAGGAAGCTGGAGAGGCAGGTGCTGAAGAGACTGTGGCAGGTGAGTCTGGAGAGGCAAGAGAACCTGCAGGAGATAATGGAGCAGGGGGGTCTGTAGAGGCAGCTGAGGTAGAGGCTACAGGACCTGTTTGTGGGGACTCTTAACTTCACGAAGAATTAGTCGAGGCGAGTCTGGAAGGATGCTGTCTTCTCCTCCCCAATTTCCCTGTAACACAGCAGGGAATCTATGACTCCTCTGGCGACCTTAGTGTACCTGGCAGTATTGGGATCCTGAGCCTTGAACGTTGCCAACCTTTCCTCTATCAGGGCAAATGCTTCTTCCATGTCCCTGCTTCTGTTACATTGTCATGCCCCACCTCCAAATTTAGCTCCTAACTCAGGGCAATAACATCTTGGTGACAGCCTCCGCTGTCTTCTCAAAGCCATGGAAATAATTCACAAAGTGGGAGCTTAGTATCTTCCAGATGCCATTCAAGTTCGTGTGCTTAACTTCCTCCCAAGAATCAGCAATATTTTTCACAGTATTAAGAATATTGTATGACTTCCAAAACTCCTTGAGAGTCAAGTTCTTGTTCTTCTCAGTTGACCTTATCCATTGGCTGTAACAGGGAAGTGGTATTAGGTGGAAGGTAAATCACCTTCATATTAGGATGAAAGTCATCCAATTGGACAGGGTGACCAGAGGCATTGTCCAGCACTAGCAACACCTTAAAGGGCAGATCCTTGGAAGTACAGTACCTTTCCACTTCTGGCACAAAATAGTTGCTGAAACTGTCCTAAAAAGTCTGAAGGGATTTCCAAGCCTTCTTGTTGGACTTCCAGATGACAGGCAGTTGACCCTTCCAAATACCTTTGAGTGCCCTTGGATTTTCTGCCAAGTAATCCAACAAAGGCTTCAGCTTACAGTCTTCAGCAGCATTCACCTCCAAAAGCGAAGTCAGTCTCTCCTTGCTGACTTTATTGCCTGGTGCTATTTTCTCCTTGGTGATGTAGGTACGACTAGGCATACGCTTCCAGAACAAGCCACACTAATCCTCGTTAAATACTTGTTCGGCATGGCAACCACCCTCCCTAAGTATTTCTGCTAACACATTGGGAAACTCTTTCCCTGTTTTCTCATCACCATTATCAGCTTCACCTTGCACCCTTAGGTTATGCAAAAAGCATGATTCTTAAAGCAATTAAACCAACCCCTACTGGCCACAAACTTTTCACTTTTACTTCCTTCTTTCTTTTCCCTTTTCACGGCATTAAACAATCTTTTAGCTTTCTCCAGAATCAACACGCGGCTCATTGGGATGCACCGTTGATGCTGGTCATCCAGTCAAAGCACTAATAACCTTTCCATCTCAATCATTAGCTCACTGTAGTGCTTAGTAATCACAGTGGACATCATAGGGGCAGAACCTTTCACACATGTAAGGATGCGAACTTTATCCTTAATGATCGTTGACACCATGGTCGAACGAGCTAATTCCAGTGAGCGACCAATGTTTGTAACAGTTTCTCCCTTTTCCGAGCATTCTACTATTTCTACTATAACTTCCATGGTGATGGCTTTCCTTTTCTTCGAAACATTGCCATCAGAAGAATCACCAATATGCTTGGGAGGCATAGTACAAGTCATCAACGAGCAAACACGAGTGAAACCAATGAATGAGCGTATAAGCACGAGGACAATATGGTGCTCGAGAATGAACTGAATGACCTTCTTCTTCTCAGTCTAATGCCGTGTAACAACTTCTTTTGCCACGCTCACCAAACTGTTTTGCATGAATATCTTATTTATGGCTATGTAATTAGTAATTTTGTTAATGAATTAAATCTAATTCATTTGAATAACCAAATACATAAACAAATAAATATAAATAAAATCATAAACTTGATATACATTTTTGACGTGACATCGTATTCGTCTGCCACACTCAACAAGCTGCTCACATGAAGATCGTATTTACAGCCATGTACCGTAGTTGGTAATTTTGTAATTACATTAAATGTATTTCCTTCAAATAACCAAACACTTAAACAAAGAAATAGAAAAAACCAATGATTTTATATATACATATGCAACAGTGCTGTAAGCCGTGTATTCGTTCACCACTCACAAACTATTCAGCGCGTGAAGTTTTTATTTACCACTCAAACCAAGTAGGTCGAAAAATTTATTTATTAATAATTTATGGTCCTGCGTCGTAACGACGAATTATCGTAACTCAAGGACCACATAAAACGAGGACCCCCTGTATTATGTTTGATTCCTCCTGCCAATATTCTGGGTCACTAAAATAGTAATTTTGTACCTTCAAAACAAAACAAACAGTTTTAAGTATGTTTGTGCATAATTCTGCTCGCAAATTATACATTTACTTAACAGTCACATATGACTTAGAATTACATCAGCTATGTGGAACAGGAACACAAGCCCTGTCTGTTTTTCCACAGGACTTGTATGAATAAAAATTACATCTGATATGTGGAAATTGATCACTTATATACAAATATTCAATTAATTGTTTTGTGTTACATTACTAGAATAGCAGTTACAGGTCAGTACATTTATGTTTTCTTTGTATGCCTTTTTTTTTCACAGAAGCTGAGGCACTTCAGCATGGATGTCAGTGAGCTCATAAAGAGAGCAAAGAGGGGATTAGATGGATATATATCGTAAGTAGACATTTAATATATATGGACCATAGTCCTCTTTCTAATCTATGTATTGTGGAAAATAATGCTCTGCTGAGGCTATGTTATACACTCGTATGGAATACTTGATGTCAGTTCCTATCTTGGTTGTAGATCTAAAGATATTTTGTGTCTTATGATACCTTGATTATTTCGGTTAAGATTTGTGTATGGTGTATTATTGCACTCTCTGTTCCAGAGTGTGCTGTGTTTGAGTATTTGATATCATGTGCATTTGTATGAGTTTTATTTTCCAAATTTCAGGTATCGTAAAGCGGTATTGGTAATTCTAGTAGTTTTAGTTATTCTTCTTTATTGTGGACCTTCATTATTTCGTCTTGTCCTCCATACAAAACCATCAGTAGCAGGTAATTATCCTCACATGTTTTTTCTTAGTAAAAATATTGTATTGGAATACGAATTTTCATATATAATGGTATATTGGTCAGATTTTTTTTGAATGGATGTAGAGGTATCAAGATGATAGATATACAGTTGTCTCTCCTGGGAAGCAAACATAGCTTTATGATTCATAAGTTGTTGCCAGAGAATGGTGAAAGATTTATTGCTATTGAAGCCAGGATGTTAGAGGAGAAAATTTGGAATGTAGAATGAATGTGAGTATCACCATTTTTATTTGTGTGTGGTTAACATAGAAAACATCGATGGTATTCATAAAACTCTGTAATTTAGCAATTTTACTGTTATATTTCTATTATGTGGCAGAGCTGTAATGCTCATGACTGATTCGTGAGGTTGAGGGTTAGTGGCCCACCACTGTCTGAGGCTAGAGAGGGCATATACTCAGGGTAACAGCCACACTTGCCAAAACCAAAGTCTTTTGCAAGAAGGCACCATCCTAGCCCTTAGTAGAAAAGGGAGTCTGTGATGTAAAACCAATCACATCACTGCTATCCTTTTTTTTCAGATTCGGCCAGTAAAAGCTTAGCACTTCGCCTTGATCGCTTTTGGCAGGCATCTCAGGAATATGATGCTCATATTCTACACATTCCTCCCAGAGAAGAGGAAAGACATTTTATCCCCTATGTTGGCAATGGACTTCTAGGACTTTCGCTTGACCAGGAGAGTCCCATATTTATTAAGAATGGAAGAACACTTTCCCTGTCTGTTAACTATCGTCCAATAACTTTAGCTTCTGTTGACGGTAAGTGGATATGAGAGACTTCAATTTTGTTGATTGTGATTTGTTAATATTACTGTAATGCTCCTTATATTGAGCAGAGTGTTACATCAGGCAAGGTTTTCAAAGTGGAAACAACCAATAGAAGAAGAATGCACCATAAATAAAACTCTCTTCCATCTCTGATTGCATACGTTCCCTTACAGTCCAAATCATACATGCCTCACACTGTGTAGTGAAAGAGGTCAAGTCATTGTCATTTCTAAGCTCCAGTCCCTTGCCTCAGGTGTCAACAGGGACCCTAACCCTATCATGAGGGGTAAATTTTGCTTATTAACGATTGCCCGGTTGGTTGTATATCACTTTTTGCCAAGTCAGTCATTCTCTTGCTGATCTGTCACCCTCTTGAATCTGAACAGGGAATCACACACCCCAAACTTTCGTGTCCTTTCTGATAAATGATTAAAATTGTTTCTTACAGGTGCAGCAGTAAAGGAAGCAATTGTTAGTGAATATACATCTGGTGTGGTTCATCGAATGCAGTCGTGGGAACAGCCAGGCATAGGCCCTATTGATGTTACTTACCAGACCTATGCTCACAGGGTTTTGCCAGCTTTACTTCTTCAGGATATTAAGGTAGGATTGCATTTTGTGTTAAGAATATCTTCTTGTCCTGGTAGTCTCTGTGGCAAAATGGTAGCGTCTGCGACTCTGAGGCGGCAGGTTGAGGGTTCGCTCCCCGTCACGGACTGAGGTTAGTAGGGGCATACACTCAGGGTAATGATTACATCTGCCAAAACAAGTCCTTCGCAAGAAGGCAACCGTCCTAGCCCTTAGTAGAAAAGGGAGTTTGTGGCGTAAAACCGAATCCAATATCTCCTTGTCCTTATAAGTATAGAATGTTGTTGTTATCATATTTTAGATTAATTTTTGCTAGATTATATTTGTGCTCATTGATTAAATTGTCCCTAGTATGTTACTGGATAGTAAGTACGTTTTGGGTATCTTAAAAACTACTTATTGTTTTTATGATTTTGTTTAATATTTCATATGCTATATTGACCTGATATTCACAGTAAATGATTGTTGATTAATATTTTTGGATCTGAATAATAAACGGGTTCTTTACATAATGGTTCTTATCCTTTATATGTATAGCTTATTCCCTGTAAGATATTAGTTTTAGCTTTGTTAGTAGCTTTTTGTAAATTGAGCCAGTGAAATGACTACTGTACTTCGTATTTGTACAGTATAACTACAGTACTTTGGATATCTCTTATATTTGGCAAAAATTAGATTTGAATTGAAAGTATCATTCAAGGATTGCGATGAAATGTCATACTTTGAGCATAGATTCATTATCTAATTTAATATATTTAGCATTGAAGTTATGAACATAATGCCATGTATGGAAACTTTGAAAAACAGGAGATATAAGGAATTACAAATGCAGACTACTCTATTTCACTTGTATATTGGAATAAACTAATAGGTTTGAAGATGAAATATTGTTCAGCAGATACATTTGTATATTATTCATATATTTTGGCCTGGTATTTATTTCATTGGTTTTCCAGGTTATAAATCCCACAGGTCAAGATGCCTTAGTTGATTTAGAGCAGATGGGTCTAGGAGACTGGCCATCAGCTACTGCTGAAACTGTGAAGTAAGCTAAAGTTTGTTACCCATTTTTAAGGATTTTAGTACATAAGATATCCCCAAAGGTATATTATTAAGATTTTTTTTTTAAAGCAGCTCTTTGTATCCTGTTGAGCCTGCAGAAGTGGCTGTAACTGTAACTGAAGACTTGATATAGTTGATGCTTACCCATCAGTTATGTCGAGGCAAGGAAAAACTTCAGGGAGGGAGTTTCTCATTCCCCCCACACCCCTATTATATCTAGTCACCTCATATGATAAGTGGGGAATAAGAGTGCGAGTCTTTCCTCTCCACCATCAGGGAACATGAGTAACATATGGGGGTCCCCGATTAATGTCAGGGTTCCATTCCTGAAAGGTGACTTAAGTCTGATTTCGAATTAAGTCGGAACACCAAAATTCAAACCTAGGTCCCCCCACCAATATTAAAAACAAATACTCTAAAACATAGAACAATAATCGAAGTTATTAATCTAAGACAAAAATAGTAAATCTAAACTTGACAGTACAGCTTACCTTTAATTGTGTAATCTATAACATAAAAATAGTGAAATTACACTACAGTACAGTACAATATTGCTTACCTTTACTCGTGTTGTTGACTTGCACATTGGAAGAGGCATTGCAAGGGAGGAAGAGACAGGTTTATAAACAGGAGGAAGCTGGAGAGGGAGGTGAGTCTGGAGAGACTAGAGAACATACAGTAGATGATGGAGATACTTGGGAAGGTGAGTCTATAGCGATAGAGGGTATAGGATCTGTTGGTGGGGGCTCCACCTTCACGAAGAATTGGTTGAGGTGAGTCTGGAAGGATGCCCTCTTCTTCTCCCAAATTTCTTTGTAACACCGCAGGGCATCATTGATCACTCTCTCAACCTTAGCGTACACAGCATTGGGGTCCTGAGCCTCGAGCGTTGGCAACGCTTCCCCTACTAGGGCAAATGTTTGTTCCAGTTCCCGGGTTGTGAATCTCTTGGGCTCTTGGGTTGGCATTTCCTCATCCTCTTTAACCATCTGTATCTCCAATTGAATTAGGTCCTTGGCAGATAACTCCTCACCATGAGATTCCAGAAACTCTTTTACATCATCGGCCTCCACCTCCAACTTTAGCTCCTTACTCAGGGCAACTACGTCACTGGTGATAGCCTCAACTGTCTCCTCAAAGCCTCGGAAGACATTCACAAAATAAGGGCACACTTTCTTCCATACTCAATTCAGGCTCGTCAGCTTCACTTCCTCCCAACCATCAGCAATATTCTTCACAGCATGAAGAATATTGTATGACTTCCAGAAGTCCTTGAGGGCCAAGTTCTTGTCCTTTACAGTTGCCTTGAAAGTAGGCAGTGTCCCCCTGATCCATTGGCTGTAACAATGCAGTGGTATTAGGTGGAAGGTAAATCACCACTATCATCCTTTGCTTCTGGTACTGTTCTCCAAACTCCACCAAGTTTGTGTCTTTCTTTGAATATCTGTCCTCGTGCCATGAGTCCTTGCTATCTTCTCGCCCACATGCTGAAGTTCTCTACATTGGAGACTTCAATGTACACCACAGTGATTGACTTCATTCTTCTCACACTGATGTGGGAGGAAGTGAGGCCCTTGCTTTCTCTATTACTCACGATCTGGATCAAACTATCAAATATCCTACTCGTGTTCCTGATCGTCGCGAACATGCAGCAAACACTCTTGACTAACCCTTCTAACTACTCTTATTCTGTGCTTTCCCCTCTTAGTAAATCTGACCACTCTATGATCTCAGTCTCTTCCATTTTTGCTCCCCCTCCACCAAACCCTTCTACTCAGTGCCTCCTTTGGCACTTCGAGCGTACCCAACATGATAATTTGCGTAACTTCTCTTTGACTTCCCTTGGGAAGACTACTGCTTTCGGTCCCACAACCCTGATCAGGTAGCTCTAAAAGTTGCCGAGATCATGACTGCAGGAATGGAGGCGTACATCCCCTCTTCTACAAAAACTTTCTCTCCCCCTAAACCTTGGTTTGACCGTGCCTGCTCCATGGCTATCCAGGCCAGGAATCAGGCACACCGATCTTACCAAGCCTCTCCTTCTGATTTACATTGCTATGCTTTTATTGTAGCTAGGAATCACTGTACTGTTCAGATTCGAAGGTCTAAGGCTTCCTTTATAGGAAGGAAAGTTGATGGCCTTAACTCCTCTCCCACTGACAAATGCTTCTTGTCCTTAGCCAAAATCTCTCCAAAAACTTCTGTAACTCAGGCTTTCCCCCTCTCATTCGTTCTGATAGTTCTATAGCTTGCTCTCCCACTGGCAAAGCCACCCTCTTTGGTTCTCATTTTTCTGCCAACTCTTCTATAAATGATTCTAGTGCACCTGTTCCTCAGTCTTTACCCCTCTCTAACCCTATGCCCTCCCTTAGCCTCTCTTCACACAAAGTTCAGAAGGTTCTTCGCTCGCTAAAGACAAACAAGGCATCTGGTCCCGATGGTATTCCTGCAAGGTTCCTTAAGGAGTTTGCAGATAAACTGGCTCCCATGCTTTACCATCTTTTTCGCCTCATTCTGTCAACCAGTATATATCCTTCATCTTGGAAGCATACTCTAGTTCAACCTGTTCCTAAAAAGGGTGACCGCTCTGTTCCTTCAAACTACCGACCTATTGCTCTAACCTCCTCTATTGCTAAAGTTTCGAAACTTTGCTCAATGCTCACTTCTTGAAATGCCTTGAATCTAACTCACTTATCTCCGATCACTAGTACGGCTTCCGCAAGGCAAGATCCACTATTGGCTTGAGGGCAGACACGCCTGGTGGTAGTAATGGTTCTGCCCTTAACCTTGCACCTCCCAATAGATCTGCTTCTTTCACTCTTCACTATTCTGTCATTCGTGGGCTGAACTCTAATCATTCGTCTGTGGAACAGCACTTGGGCACTTTCCTCCCTAACCTCCTCTTCCTATCTGAAACCCAGCTGTCTACACATGCTTCCACTGACCCATTTCAAATCTCTCACTATAATCTTTATACTTGTTTTCGTTCCAAAGGTAGGATCTGTGCATACTGCAACACAAATACTCCTACTGCGAGGCTCATGGACCTTGAATCTCCTGACTTTGATGTTCTCTGGCTAAAAGTCTATCTCTCCACTACCACTATCTTCCTTTGCTTATGCTACTGTTCTCCAAACTCCACCGAGTGTGTCTTGCTTTGAATATCTGTCCTCGTGCCATGAGTCCTTGCTATCTTCTCACCCACATGCCGAAGTTCTCTACATTGGAGACTTCAATGTACACCACAGTGAGTGGCTTCATTCTTCTCACACTCATGTGGGGGGAAGCGAACCCCTTGCTTTCTCTATTACTCACGATATGGAGCAAATTATCAAACATCCTACTCTCGCTCCTGATCATCACGAACATGCTGCAAACAATCTTGACCTATTTTTTACTTCTAACCCTTCAAGCTACTCTTATTCTGTACTTTACCCTCTTGGTAAATCTGACCTCTCTATGATCTCAGTCTCTTCTATTTTGAATCCCCCACCACCAATCCCTCCTACTCAGCGCCGCCTTTGGTACTTCAAGCGTACCTAACATGAAAATTTACGTAACTTTCTCTTTGACTTCCCATGGGATGACTACTGCTTTCGGTCCCGCAACCCTGATCAGGTAGCTCTAAAAGTTGCCGAGATCATGACCACGAGAATGGAGGTGTACATCCCCTCTTCTACAAAAACTTTCTCTCCCCCTAAACCTTGGTTTGACAGTGCCTGCTCCATGGCTATCCAGGCTAGGAATCGGGCTCACAGATCTTACCAAGCCTGTCCTTCCGATTTAACTCGCTCTGCTTTTATTATAGCTAGGAATCGCTGTACTGCTCAGATTCGTAGGTCTAAGGCTTCGTTCATAAGAAGGAAAGTTGTTGACCTTAACTCCTCTCCCACTGACAAATGCTTCTGGTTCTTAGCCAAAAATCTCTCCAAAAACTTCTGTAATTCAAGCTTTCCCCCTCTCATTTGTTCTGATGGTTCTATAACTTGCTCTCCCACTGACAAAGCCACTCTCTTTGGCTCTCATTTTTCTGCCAACTCTTCTATAAACGATTCCAGCGCACCTGTTCCTCAGTCTTTACCCCTCTTTAACCCTATGCCCTCCCTTATCCTTTCTTCACGTAAAGTTCATAAGGTTCTTTGCTCGTTAAAGACGAACAAGGCATCTGGTCCTGATGGTATCCCTGCAAAGTTCCTTAAGGAGTTTGCAGATAAACTGGCTCCCATGCTTTGCCGACTTTTTCGCCTCATTCTGTCAACCAGTATCTATGCTTCATCTTGGAAGCATGCTCTAGTTCAACCAGTTCCTAAGAAGGGTGACCACTCTATTCCTTCTAACTACCGACCTATTGCCCTAACCTCCTCTATTGCTAAAGTTTTTAAAACTTTGCTCAATGCTCACTTCTTGAAACGCCTTGAATCTAACTCACTTATCTCCTATCACCTGTACGGCTTCCGCAAGGCAAGATCCACTGGTGATCTCCTGTCCTATCTTACTCATGTATGGTCATCTTCTCTGAGGAACTATGGGGAATCCTTTGTCGTCGTCCTTGATATCTCTAAGGCTTTTGACAGAGTCTGGCACAAGCCTCTGTTTGCCAAACTCCCTGCCTATGGCTTTACTCCTTCTTTCTGTTCTCTGATTTCCAGTTTTCTTACTGACCGTTTTATATCTGTAGTTGTTGATGGCGCAACATCTAGCCCTTTCTTTGTTACCAGTGGTGTTCCACAGGGCTCTGTTCTTTAACCTACTCTGTTCCTTCTCTTCATCAATGATCTTCTACAATCTCCATCTTCCTCTCTTCTTCATGCCTTTGCTGATGATTCTACCCTTCACTTTTCCTCTGCCTCTTCTTCACAACCTGCTGGCTAGTACAGTGGTAACGCGCTGGCTTCACATCCACGAGGTCGAAAGATCGGTTCCCGTCCAAGACCGAGAGTTTAAGCTGTTTACTGGCAGGAACTGCTGTGGTTGGACACCACAGTGGGGGGTTGGGGCTTGCCCTGGCTGACGAATACCCATTGTATTAAATGGAAATAAAGTGTATTATTACTCGAAATTAGTCTCGTATCACTCTTTCTTCTACTCATAACTCCGATTTGCAGAGGTTATCTGAGTGGGGCACTCAAAATTTAGTTAAATACAATGCCTCCAAGACACAGTTTCTGGCTATCTCTTTATCTTCTTCTCCTCCTGATAACCCTATTGTCTTCGAAACTAACGAAATTTACCCTCTTAATTCTATCAACATACTAGGAATCCATATAGCCTCTAACTTGTCTTGGAGGAATCATATAATCCAAATTTCTAAATTTTCATCCAAAAATTTGATGGTTTTGTTTCGTTTTCGTCATTACTTTTCCTCTTTACATTTACTTAAAATTTATAAATGTCTTATATGTCCCTGCTTAAAGTACTGCTCACACATCTGGGGTGCTTCTTATACTTATCTTCTTGGTAGGGTTGAATCTAAGGCAGTCAGACTCATTAATGATCCTTCTCTTACTTTTAATCTGGATTCTCTCTCTCTTCACCGTAAGGTATCTTCCCTTTCTCTTTTCTATCACTACTACTTCCATCGCTGCTCTGATGAGTTGGCGAGTTGCATCCCTCCCCCACTGCCGAGGCCGTGTAACACTCGGCAAGCAGCCTCATCTCACAGGTACTATGTGGAGATTTGTAGCTCGCGGATTGGTTGGTGCAGCAACTGCTTTTTCCCATCTACCTTCAGACTCTGGAACTCTCTTCCTTCTTCTGTCTTTCCTAATTCTTATGACCTTTCAGCCTTCAAAAAGCAGATCTATCGTCATCTCAGGGCCTAGTCCTCCATATCTCTGGGTCCTCTGTACTTTGACTGTCTTTTTCAATCTGTCGTTTTCCTTTGTTTGACATTACCTCATCTCTGCCTTGTCCTTAACCTTTTTCTTTTCCTTCATCTTAGTATTTTCTCGTACCCAGGCCTATATTGATGAGGGCAGTTTCTGCCTGTCCCGGTGTCAAAAAAATAAAAAAATAAAAAAAAAAATAGGGTCATCCTAATGGTCAGGGTGACCAGGGGCATTGTCCAGCAATAGAAACACTTTAAAGGGCAGACCCTTGGAGGCACAGTACCTCTTTACTTCTGGCACAAAATGATTACTGAACCAGTCCCCAAATAATTGAAGGGTTATGCCTTCTTGTTGCACTTCTAGTTGACTGGCAGTTGACCCTTCCAAATGCCCTTGAGGGCTTTTGGGTTTTCTGCCAAGTAATCCAACAAGGGCTTCAGCTTACAGTCTCCAGCAATATTAGCCCCCCAAAAGCAACTTCAGTCTCTCCTTGCTGACTTTTTATGGCCTGGTGCTCTTTTCTCCTCCTCGGCAATGTACGTACGACTAGGCATACACTTCTAGAACAAACCAGACTCATTGTCATTGAATACTTTGTCGGCACGGTAACCCCCCCTCTTAATTATTTTTGCTAACACTGGCAAACCCTTTTGCTGCTTCCTCATCACCATTAGCAGCTTCACTTGCACCCTTTGGTTATGCAAATTATCACAACTCTTAAAATTATTAAACTAACCCCTACTGGCCACAAACTTCACCTGCATTCCCTTCCCCGTTTTCTCTTTTCAAGGCTTAAAACAATATTTTACCCTTTTCCAGTATTACCATGAGGCTTACTGGGATACGCCATCAATTCTGGTCATCAGGCCAAAGCATTAGCAATCTCTCCATCTTGATCATAAGGCAACTACGCTGCTTAGTAATCACAGTGTACATCATAGTAGAAGAGCCTTCTCGTGGTCACAGATGTGATCTTTGTCTTTGATGATCGTCTCCCCTGTCGTATGGTCTAATCCGAGAGTGCGGCTAATGTTCGTAGTAGTTTCTCCCATTTCTGAGCATTTTACTATTTCAACTTTAATTTCCATGACCATTATGCTTGGGAGACATAATTATGTCAGTAATGAGTGAACACGAAGCACAATATGGCGGGCAAGCGTAAATTGAGCAGTGGAGCTTCTTCCTCTTCTAATACCGTTTGACGCCGTATTCTTAAACAATGCTCAGCTAACTATTTCGCATAAAATTGTATTTACGTTTTTTTTTTTAGTTTAATATAACCAAATACATAAACAAACAAATAAAGCCACTAACTTGATATAAACAAATACAGCTATGCTGCTAGCTATGTATTCGTCCACTGTACTCACAAACTGTTCACCGCACATGGTTTAAATTTACTACACCTGCCAGGTAGGTTGAAAAATTTATTTATTAATTATTTATTGGCCTCCGACGAAACAACATAACTTGGAGTGATATAAAATGGGGATCCCCTGTAATTACGGTACATGAAACTGAAGATTATTGAACTTAAGGTTTTTAAAGTAGTCTCCTAAAGTTGTTTTAGTATCTCTGACCTATGTTTAACCACATATGTCTTTAAGATGGGAATATTAGAATTTGGTAGGTGAAATAACACTCGGAAGTAACTAAGATTAAAGAGTTCCTGATTAGGGAGTGTCAGATTAAGTATAGTAAGTTAATGCCCCTGGCTTCTCTGTTGACTATATACTATATATGTATGCTATAAAAGTATTCTTGCATTGTGTGAGGCCTGTAGCCCCTGTAATTACTTAACCTAGTTTCAAATATTTAGTAGTATTTTTTTTTACATCGTTAATAATTTACTAATTTACCGTACTTTTAGAGGAATTTCTTGTTTTGCAATGAAGTTAAGATAGTCTGTTGAGTTTTTTTATGGTCTGGACTGAGAGTAGTGTATTAACGGAATATACAGTTGGTAAATAAAATATGAAACCCTAAGAATTTCATCATTCACTTTCTGCCTGTTGCTTTGGTGGGATGTGGGTTTAGGTTAAATACAAAATAAAATGGGAAAAACAAAATAGGAGCTAGAGAATGTTTGGGTCATGTATATGTTTTGCATCAGTTGTTTATAACAGCAATATAAAACTTCGAAAATTGTATGCTGTCTTAATGGATGTAGATAGGGTATGTGTTACTGTGGTTTATGATACTTGTCATTAGCATCATAAACCTGTATTAATTTGTGCACTGCAGAATTGAAATAGGATGACTGCACCTTTGGTGCCATTTGTAGATAAAAACTGAAGTGTGGAGTTTTAAATTAAAGAAATTTTTCTTAATTGTAGCCATATAGCAGTATTAGATATTTAATTGCAAGTGTTGGGTAAATCCGATCATAACAAGAAGTAATAATTGTTAATATTTTGGAAATATTCTAATGCTTCAATATAAGGGTTAATGACAGCAAAAGAGCTTTTCTAACTCCCCTCCCATATAGAGCCAAGGAACATTCAGATATCTGATTGTCTTCTTTTTCTCCCAGTAGTAACTTAACAACCACAAAAACCAGATGTGAGTGAAAGATTGGTTCACCAGAGAGATTTGTTGCCAGTTCCTATCGCGTGAAAGTTATCCACCTTTTGCATACAGAGTTATATGCACTATTTGTTGGGTCTGCTGATGTTGAGCCATCCTGGTAATTAGATTTCTCCCAAAAAAGAAACCTCAGGTGAAAGAGGTGAAAGCATCTCCAATCCAATGATATCTTAGGGTAATCTAGTGCCACATTATACTCATAGTCAATTATTTGCACTCGAGTAGAGCAAAGGCATTGATGATCCACCCTTAGAAAAGGAGGCTCTTCCTCCTATATTTGATGTATGCTCTAGGGAGACCTAATTCTGAGATCCAGCTGTAGCCTGAGAACTTGCCTTTTTATCTTTTTCCTGGTGACTGAGCAAAGACACATCTGACGGATGCCCAGTGTTTACATACAGGGTGCGGCAGAAATACCTCTCACATTTTAAATGTTAATAAAAGGAAAAAGAAATAACATATAATAAAAATTAATTTCGCTATTATTCACAAAGGGCTACAGTTTTTATTCATTTGGTTTTAAAAATTATGTCCTCCAAATGGTGGCATCTGTTCACTATATAATGTTGTAGACAATTTCTGAAGTTTTCCATCACTCGAAGAGTCATTCCAGGCGGTACTTCTGCAGTCTTTTGACGAATAGCATTCTTTAATTTTTCAATGGTACCCGGTCGATGTTTGTAGAACTCATCTTTCAAGGAACCCCAGAGAAAATAATCACGGGTTGAGATCGGGCGAGCGTACAGGCCATCCAATGTCACTGTGAAAGGAAATCAAACGTCCTGATAGCATTATCTCAGATCTTCCATTGATCATCTTGCTGTGTGTGCCATGGCTCCATCCTGCTGAAACCACACATCCTGTTTGCGAAGGTCGTTTACTTTTGGTTCCAGAAATGTCTGCAGCAGCTCCACATACCAGTCAGATGTTACTTTAAGCAAGTGGTTTCTCTCCTCAAAAATGTGAGGGCCCCATACACCTAAGTTCAAAACTGCGCACCATACAGTCATTCGTTTACTGTGTAGAGGTCTTTCATGAAGCTGTGTAGGGTTATTTTCTGCCCAATAACGAAAATTTTGCTTATTCACGCAGCCTGTGAGATGAAAATGTGCTTCATCACTTGTGAAAAGAACAGCATTTGCAGGAACATTTTGAAAGAAATCGTCACAGCATGACAAGCAAACTTCCCAGTTGCATTCATGCAGTTTCTTGGCAATCATTAATTTGTATTGATGGAAATCCAGATTAGTGTGTAGAATTCTTCTGACTGTTCAATCAGACATTCTCAAGGCAAAAGCATGTTTACAAGCTGAACGTGTAGGAGATTGAGCAACAGAAAGTCTCACAGCTTGAACACTTTCTAGAGTTCAAGCGCTTTGAGGTCTTCTGTGTGGCTTTCTTTAAATGCTGAACTTGTGTCTTTGAAATATGCAACCCATAGCAGTATTGTTTTTTATCCAGAACAGCATCATTCCGACCTAACTTGTAATGAGTTCGAATAAGCTATCTGTGTTGCAATTACAGATTCACCATTCTTCAAAACGTTTCTTGCTAGATGAGGGTATCTGAAAAAAAAAATGGTAAGTCATTAGCTAAATGAATACATCATTGGCACTTTCATAAGTTCATTAGCAACATATAGGTGAAAGTTTGAAATATGGGAGTTATTTCTGCCGCACCCTGTACTACCTCAAGAGTGGGGTGTAGAGAATGTTCTAGGTTAGCTCTGGCACTTCTTGGGAGTATTGAAAAGCTAGTTGATAAGTCAGATTAATGTCTGCCCCCATGGGAGGCAGAGGTTGCTCAATTCCTTACTTGAATAGAAACCACCTGTCATACGGGAGTACAGTATTTTATTATAAAAGCAATACCTTAATAATCAGAGGGGTTCGAGGTAAAGGAAAAAATATATCTACATAGTCACAGAGGAGAGGAGTATTAGAGAAGTAAAAGTATGTCTTGCTTATTATATAGAAGTATTTTATCAGAATACCTATATTTTAATAACACTATTGGAGTATAATGTGAAGAAAATTTCTTAATTATAGAGGAATGTAATATGAGAAAACTCATATATAAATTATCATAGAGAACTTTTATTTGAGAAAAACTTTATCTTGATTAATTGTAGCAGGGTATAATAATTATGAGAAACACAGTATTTTGGTGATGATGGGGAGTATTTTGTGAAAATGATTATACAGTACTTTCATTTTAATAGGGAGTTATTGTGTGCATGAAATGTTTACAAACATTCCCTAACTTATGAACGAGTTAGGTTCCCGAAGTCTGTTCGTAAGTAGAATAGTTTGTAAGTGTGTTTAGATAAAAAAGAGTACTGTACAGTACATAAATATGCAATACTGTACAGTACGTAGACTAAAGACACGTAACTACTACATAAAACGAAGAATACAATATTAATTAATTTTAATACAGTTGATAATAATGTAATAATACAGTAGAGTGCAGTAATACATACATTAATGCACGGGTAGATAGTGGGTAAGTTTTTTATCTTAACTCGGTTGTTTGTAAGTAGGGGAGCTTCTGTATTTTGGTAATCATAAAGAAGTATTATATAAGATAAATCATATCCTTATCATCTTGGAGGGATGTGATTTAAAGTAAGAGACATCTTGAGATGATGCATTAAGGAGTATGATTTTAAATAATATCATTTATTAGTCATAAAGGCATTTAACATTGGATCGATTGTAATTTTCATAGAGAAATATGTAAGTTAATAGTCATAAAGGTATTTAACATTGGAAAGTTTAGTAATCATAGAGGTAAATTATGTGAGAAAAAAAGATGTCTTGATAAATATGTGAGTATGGAAGTGGTCTATAATGGTACTGGTTTTATAGCTTTAATGTGACTTCGACTCTTGTAAGAAGATGATATTTTGAGATAGGAAAGATGGCAGCAAAACTGAAGTTGAAAGGAATGAAATGCTGAATAGTAATATAAATATTTTTCGACAACCTTTTGCAGGTTATAGAGTAAAGCCGAATTCTGGTGGAGTATAGAGTTGTTTCTTCCAAATGAGTCGCCACAGCCTGAGCTCAATGATGATAGCTGCAGCATATGATTGAGTTGTTTTGTTAAAGTTGGAAAAATCCTTGAAGAATTTTGTTTTGAAGCAGGGTACCAATAAAATTATAGATTAAGAAACGATGTCATGTCTAGTGTTTATAAGCACATAGAATAAATGAGGAGAGTTATTAAAAGGCAAAATTTATATAAGTGAATAGACATTATGAGACTAAAGATATAAAATAGTTAGGACCTAGCCTATGTTTATATTGTATCTAGGAATAGATCATTTAGGAAACCTTTGTAGGTTATAGGAATACAGAGGTATTAGGATTTGGAAATTAGTCACGTTATGATTTTGGAATCAGGCCCTAGCCTTGCTTTTCAAAACTAACAAGGGTTGAGTTGCAAATGAACAGAATCCATCATACCCCACACATCCTCACCCCTCCTATCAACCTTTTATGGTAAGGAAAAATATATTTAGTGAGAAAAGGATTGCCAGTCCTTCCCTTACTCCTCTATCTCTTTCTTTCTCCCCATGCCCAGTTAAAGTACAGTATTTCTTTACATGCAAGTAATATAGCATAGTAAAGGCATTGAGGAGGAATTATATTTGTGTGTTGAGACCATAAAAGGAAAGTTTCTGATATGGTTGGGCTTTGGAAGAATACTAAATGGTGACTATTTTAAGACATTTTTATGTTGTTGATGAAGAGTTTGAGATCCTGGCTGACTAGAGGTAGATGGATATGAAGAAAGAATAGGTAATTTAGAGAAACCAAGACTAAAAGCAACGAAAGCATGTTTGAAAGAGAATTTTTTTCAGAGCTCTTAATGTGTGCATGTCATCAGAGCACCTAAATAAATAAGAATTTTGTTAAGTTGTCAATGCTAAATCAAATTACATATTCCCCATGCAGATAAGGAAAGCAGAAGTACATTTTAATAAAAAAAAATTACATAGTTTCTTAACCTGTTTTTCTTTCAGACTTTAGGGGTATGTAATGCACTCAATACTAATTTCAGGTTGCAGCACGGAGAAGGTGAGCATGAATACACTGTCATAAAAGGCAGCATAGACATCCCTGACTCACCGAATGTTATCCCTGTGGGCATTGTAACTCTAAAAGTACCCTCTAGCCTTCAGGTAATAAAGTATTTATAGGTTGTGTGTTATTGCATTATTGCAGCATTCTTTGCTATTAATATGAATTCATCAGTACAGGTATCAAATATCTGTATTGCAGGCTACTGGTTTTTAAATATTGTGGTTTGGTTAAATTTCTTGCAAATCGACATTTTATAAAGTTTTCTTTGCCAGTATGACTACATTAGTTTCTCTCTCTCTCTCTCTCTCTCTCTCTCTCTCTCTCTCTCTCTCTCTCTCTCTCTCTCTCTCTCTCTCTCTCTCTCTCTCTCTCTCTCTCTCTCTCTCTCTCTTTGTACAAAATGGAAATAAATGTTTTGATTTGACTCTCTCTCTCTCTCTCTCTCTCTCTCTCTCTCTCTCTCTCTCTCTCTCTCTCTCTCTCTCTCTCTCTCTCTCCTCTCTCTCTCTCTCTCTCTCTCTCTCTCTCTCTCTCTCTCTCTCTCTCTCTCTCTCTCTCCCTCCCTCCCTCCCTCCCTCCCTCCCTCCCTCCCCTCCTTCCTGCCTGTACCTGTCTGCTTTTTTTTGCTAAGGAAGCGGGGCTATTTTCTTTTACAATCCAGTTGAGCTTTGTCTGAATTGTCAGTTTCTTTTTCTCTTTTGTATTAATAATTATAATAATATATATAGCTATATTCAGAAGTCATATTCTACCATATAAGGGGGTGGCTGAGTCAGGGTACAATACCTTGACTCTTTGTGGAAGGAAAATGCAGAGGAGGGGATTCCCAGTCCCCTCACTCCACCCCAATTATTCGACTTTCATGATGCACAGGGGAACATGAAGGAAGTATCCTTTCCATCCTCCCTCAGGGAAAAAAATAATAATATTGGAACTATTACTACTGCTACTACCTAATACTAGTACTACTACTACTACTAGAGTAATAATAACAATGATATTAATAATAATAATAATAAAAGTAATAGTAATTATGATGAAAGAACAGTTTGCTATGATGGATAAAAAAAAGATAAACCATTATGACCTAAAGATGATATACTGATATTATGCACTACACCAGTGTTTTTCAACCTTTTTGTGCCTATGGCCAAGTTTTGGCATACCTAAATACTCATGGCCCATTGCCCTTTAGAACTGTGTAATGATGATGATAAAATCATCATGAAGCATATTCAAAACAGTACTTGTTCTACTTTTTCATATATGGAATTAAGCATTGGCAGCCTGCGTTTATTAAAGAAATCATGTGTACTGTAATCAAAGCTCGTTACACTTTTTTATTTATAAGATTAAGTTTAGATGTTCATGGCCCACCTGAGAACTGCCCATGCCCCACAGGTTGTAAACCGTTGCACAACATTATACCTCTATGCTGTCATTTTACCATCAATATAATTATTTTGACGTATGATGTTGATAAAATTGATCTTGGTCGAAAGTCGACAACTAGCTGTAAATTGTTTTATTATTTTTTCTCCAACAGGTCAAGTCTCAACTTTCAGTGACTCTTCATGTTGTTACAGCAATAAACTATACCGATCCTGTCCCTCGTAAAATGTACCAAGCTGTCAAAGACAAAGTGGCACAGAGTGCTCTTGGGGTATGATAAATAGCCTCTTGTGTACCTTATCTGTAAAAGAAATATGGAATTGCATTAGATGTGTTTATTCTTTTGTATTTAGATAATGATATCTGTGTGTTGTAGATGAAAACTAGCTCTATTTTTCATGTAATGGAGATTACAGATAGCCGAGACAGTTTTGATTTAGGTTTCCATATATTATTGATAGAAGTTTCCACATTTACCAAAACTTTCTGGTGAATTATCTGTTTTTTTTTCAATGAGACAGCACATCCTGCAGGGCTCAGCAGGTAACAGCAACTGTACCAAAGGTAATTTGGTAACGGCTTCAATGTACCATTCCCATCTTCGCCTACAAAGCCAGTTGATTTGTAGCAAAAAAAATTCTGGGAGGTTAGGATTTCCTCTCATTTCTCCTGTCCCCATTAGTCTCCTCTTATAACATGCAATCATTACAAAGAAGAATTTCTTTCTCACCATTGGAACATTTTGATATTAAAGAAATCTAAAATGTTATATTACTGTGGAAATTTAAGAGGGAGGAAGACCAAGAAAGAATCAGATGAATGCCCATGATATGTTAGTGGAGCAGGGCAGTGTGCAAAAGAGATGAGGATGGGTAGAGAGAGATTTGAAAGAATGTTGCAGCCTAAGTGATTTTTAGCACCTGCTCAGCAGTGCAGACTGGTATGGATGGGTGTGGTGGGATCGCCATTTAAAGCATTTTGGGTAATCGGCTATGGCTGTTAGGCCTTCAGCATATATGCTTATACAGGGGGTTCTCGGTTTACAATGTCCTCGAGTTAGGATATTTTGTGGTTACAACACATCTTCCATAAATTATTTTCCTACTTTTTTATACTTTTTGGCCTGTATTATGTCTCCCAAGCATAAAGCAAAATCTTCTGATGACAAGAAAAGGAAAACCATCACCATGGAAGTGATATTTGAGTCAGTAAAATACATGGAAAAGGGAGAAACTTTACTACTGTATTAGCATAGGTGCTTATGTAGGTGGGTTTCGACTTACAATTAAATTCGGGTTATATCACTTTTCTCTCTGACATAAGTCGAGGACCTCCAGTACTGTACTGTATGTAACACAAGAGGTATGGCAGGGGATGGAATTTTGGTAACCTCTCAACCCTAAGGTGTTGAAATGTAAGGAATGGGGTTAGTGGGTCCTCTGGTGAATTGGTATGTGATTTGACTTATCCACTTCCCTTACTGGGGGGATTGCGAAATATATATGTGAATTGCTAATGATTATAATTCTGATTTAGGTACTTAAACGAGCTGTTACTGGCAGTATCAAGAAGCTTCGAACAGAGCATTCACAAGTCTGGAATGAATTGTGGTCATCTGGATTCTGCATTAGCCATTCCAAAGCAGAAAATTCTCTCAATGGTGATCTCATTAATGCCACTCTTTACCATGTATTATCCCAGGTAAATATGGACATATGTATTTGAAGGGGGGAGTATTCTTCTATGCTTTCAGTTATGATAAAAAATATAAGGTCTTTAATTTATATTGATTAACTTACACTGAACATTTACACACAAGAATCTAAATATTTTGAACATTGTAATGTCAAATGTTTCATTGGTAAAAAACAGAGAATTTATAACCTGTTGCCTTTTTTTTGTATAAACTGATTACTTTTATGAATTATTTTCAAACAAGTATCTAAATGACACTGGGGCTAGCTGAATGACCACAATTGTAACAAATGAATGATTGTAGCAGGGCTTCATCATAATCTATTTAGCAATGAATGAAAATATCGAGAGGCAATGATTGTCATGCTCCTGCTTATTTTATCCTTTTAGTCATTTCCTACGAGAAAAGGAATATGAGGATGAATTTTTTCTCTCTTAGTCTTCAGTGATAACATATATTATTAACAAGATCACTGCTGATGTGGGAGAAAGTAAATACCCACTCGAACTAATTGTGTGTTGAATGAGGCTTTTAAAAGAGTGAAAGGAGCAGAGGTCTAGCAGTCCCATCCACCTTTAAAGATTTTTTTTTTCTTTTGCTAGAGGGCAGTAGATAATAGGGATGATGATGAAAAGGGTAGGATGTAGCCCCAATTCCCTCCCTTTTATGCTCATTTGTAGCTACCTTTCGGGGTTCACTGGGACATTGCATCATGTACAATATTTTATAAAAAAATTTTACAGGCTCGTGCTCCTCTTCATGAAGTGACAACAACGGATGAACAACGAGCATCAATTTTGCGTGATATTGCTTATGCAGAAGGATGCTATGGTGGCCATCCTACACTGTTAGTAATATCTCTATAGTTTCATGATTACTACAAGTAAAGAAGCATTGCACACTTATTACAGTAAATATATTGGAGCTTGTATGAAATGAAGCAACTGATTTTGGTAGATATGGTAGTTGGAAAATGTAATCTTTATACTGCTCTGTATATTCTTTTAGTTGGTAAGAGTAAATTTCCAAATCAGTTAGTATTTACATTTTTATTCGTACTTGTTATGGAAATAAAAAATTTAAATAGTCCCTCGTCTTTTGTCTGCTAAGAAATATATATTTTTTTTCGTTTTGTACAAAAAATTTTATTTTGTTCTCCATGTATTATATCTTAATTATTTTGAAACAAAAGACAAAATTGAATGGTGCCCCTTCCGCTTGTTACTTACACGTCATGAATCTACTTTCTAACCTAACCTAGTAGATATTTTTTCCTTGTAGATAGCAAGCAGAAGTAGCACCAATTGAATTTCTCTTGTGTGTTTATTTCCATTCAAGTTTTTATTCAATAATTAAAATTGATATTGTCTTTTACAGTCAAGCTGATCGACTTTGGTCTTCCTTGGATACTGTTGATGCTGTAAATCGAGTGGTAGGGTTTTGGATGGTCACATTAGAAAAACAGGTTCGGAGATTGGACTTGTGTTTCAGTTGTGCAGAATTACTTGTTAAAGTAACCTTTTCTTAAACATAAAGTACTTCCAGTAAAAATTACTTTCCTTTGTCCATTGAAACTGAACAAATAGTTTCTTTTTCATTGAAAGGGGTGATGGAATTCTACAGCCATATTCACAGCATGTCATGAGAACCAATAATAGGGGATTTGGTAGTGAATTGTTAACTGTCCCTTCCCTCTTGAATAATATTTTTTCTTTACCACAAACTTGCTCATAAAATGGGTGAGGATGCTGTGGGAGTGATGTAAACCTACAGCCTTCTGTCTTTTGCTAAGAGTCAGTTTGAAGAAACAAAGTTTTGTACTGTAATGTGAGCGAGTGAAATCCTTTAAACATAAACATTCTACCTTAATATTGTAGTAGTTTAACAGTTTTGTTCATGATCTTGGATATTTTTACGTTTTTCAAGATATTTGACTGTTGTATTTTTTATTTTTCCTTTCAGGGCTGTCATCAGCTTGTCCGTGCTGGAGCCAATGGTATAATGCAAGCTATGATACTCAGTCTAGGTGGTTTGCGCTTCAAGAATCAACACTTGGAGTTAAATGCCCATCCAAAAGACCTGCATAGAGACTTTAATTTTAGGTTAGTAATGCAAAATAAGTCTTAAAGTTACACTTTGTTTAGCATATTTGTTACACATATCTTAGTATCCTTTTGCATCTGACAAGTCACAACACTCCCCATCTGTTGCTCTTTAAATTATGTTTCTCCATGCCCAGGTCCGATGAGGGCAGTTTTATTCACCCATCCTGGTGTCACTTTAAAAGAAAAAAAAATATTCATGCGTGTCATAAGAGCTGATTGAAAGAGATAGGGAAGTGATGGGCTTGCAGTTTTGTCCCTCTGAAATTTTTTTGTTCCCAAAGAATAGCATATGGGGAATATGGTGAACTCTGCCTTGCCTATTTGTTCGTTTGTAGCTACCCTGCTGACTACTACGAGATATGGCACCATACTAGGGGAAAAATTAATTTAGATATACTATTATGTGTGCAGCCTGTTCAATGCAGGGTCATAGATAAATAAGTAATATTTGAATAAGTTTATGAACTTACTGCACTCATATTCATTACTTGTATTGATCATGAAGAGACTAAAAATCCCACCATGTTACTCAAACAATATGCTATGTAGAGTCCTTGCATGGTAAAAGTGGCCACTGTGGTGGAGTGGTAACACTTACGACTTTGATTCTTCAGGTCGAGGGTTCGTGACCTGCCACAGTCTGAGGCTAGATAGAGCATTCACTCAGAGTAATGGTCACACTTACCAACACCAAATTCCTTTGCAAGAAAGCACCATTCTAGCCCTTAGTTGAAAAGGAAGTTCTTGATGTAAAACACATCACAGACCTTGCATGGTAGCAGATTTGATATGGTAATGATCAGTGGATTTTTCACATGATGCTACATCCCACTAACACCTACGGTGTTTCTTCGTCAGAATAAGCAAAAGGAGGTAGCAGATACCCTGTACATCCTGACCCCCTCCTGTCAGCTGCTTTGTTGCAAAGAAAAAACTTGTGAAAGAAAGGATTGGTAACCCTTCACTCCCATAACCCTTAGAACCAAAATTTACGACACCTGAAGGAATACAAGTGTGTGATTGAGAATACATCTACTTCATTCAGCTTAAGGCATCCCTTGCTGAGGATTGCATAATATGTGTTAATGATGCGTAGAGAAGAAAATGCCCTCTAGAGGTGTTTGTGAGAGATATTTTTTCCATTTTTTGGGTTTCAGATTGTGTTATACATGTAATTTAATTATAATGATAAATTTTCACCAGGTCTTTATTAGTTGAATAATTGAAAAAACATACTGTGTAAGAAAAAAATTAGGCCTTATTAATTATCCTGTAATACTGTAGAATAGTATGGTAGTTCAACCGTCACTTGATGAATGAAGTTGGAGTGAATTGATAAACCTAAGGTGATCCCTCTATCGGAATTGTTGTGTAAAGCTTTAATTAAGACAAGGATTTTGTTTCCTTTTTAGGAGAATAAGTTATGGTAATTCCACTCACTTGAACGTTTCTATTATGGTCCAAGAAGAGGATTATAAGGCTGTGATCTACACAGCTCTTGACAGATCAGACAGAAATTACTATGCGTGTGATGCTGGCTGTTTAGACCCTCCCGTTCAACTCCAGTAAGTCTTTTATGGTTTCGTGTTTCCTTGTTATATGTCATACTTGTTTTGTAAAATTAGTATGGGCTGTTTTCTTGCCTGCGTATGGTTCTTACTCTTTCAAAATGTTGTGCTTTGTAAGAGGGAATTACTGATTTGTTATATTTATCATATATATTGCCTTTTCCCAGCAGGGTGGCATTACAACTAAAGGAAAATATACTACATATTAACAGGAAAGTCTGCTCTCTCCCACTAAGGATAAAAATTTGCTCTAGAACGCATATAGGGAAAGAGGTTACGCTATTGCCAATGCTCAGGTCTAGAACTAAGCTTTGAATATCCTTAATTTAGCCCAACCCCATTATGAGGGCTTGATACACCTCTCTGACATGTCAGAGATCTCTTTACGCACAGGTTATTGCATATCCCATCCCTCCACTTACACATCTTGTTCATGATTATTTCATTATTCATTCTTTATGGAAATCTATTGTTTTGCATATGTTTGTTCAGTGATGTTTTTTCAACTATTCAGCGTGTATTTTTTTCAACGGTGGTGGTATAAGGACACTTCCACACCTCTGTTCCAATTTTTTGTCTTAAGAAACACCTAAATGGGATTGGGGAGTGAAGGACTTGCAATCCCATCCCTCCTGAAGTATATTTATTCCTACCACGGTACAGCTAAAATAAAGGGTGAGGCTAGACATTGTGATAACACCTTCCAAATTCCATTCTTGTTCAGTTGTGGATAATAATTGTAGTATCTTTTCAGACAGGAAAAGCAAGCATTTCCAGTAAAACTAACAGAACCTGTAACAGCTATTTTGTACATTACTTCAGATAAAGTTCATATGGAGGAACTAAAACATACAATTCATGTGAAGGAAATTGCTTTAGGTATGTATTACCTTTTTCACTAAAAACTTTTCACTCTTCCTACAATATTATTATGGTATACTTGGCCACATTTTACCTTACCATAACAACAAGTTGTAAAATTATATGCACATATTTTCAGTTTTTCATTGAATTTACACCATCATTATCAGAAGCATTGCCACCTTATGGTAAATGAAGATGAATATTTATTTTATCGTTTATTTTACCTTCAGTTACCCTAATGCTTTTATGTTTTATTATTGATGGATTTCAGCTCCCCCTCATGAGCATCATGTCATTGCTATGCACAAGCATGGCCACAAGTGGGGTGGCCTGCCTACTGTATTCTGGTTGACAATCATTGCACTTATTGTCATTTTCCATCTCTTCCTCATCAAACTGGTTATTAATGAATACTGCTCAGGGGACATCAAAGTTAGATATAGGTAAGTGTTACTTCCCACATTTAATTATTTGAAAAAAATTTTGTATTGTAGTCTTAAGAACCTCTCTTTCTCTTTCCCTCTTTCTTCTGCGAGGATGATAAATTAAAAAATTATATTTTTATTGTATATTTAATAGAAGTTTCCCCTGGTATTATATCACTTGAAACTATCAAACTTTTAATAGTTCATATTCAGGTTTTTTTATTTATATACAGACTTTGATATTTATGTTTATTGAGAACTGTGAAGATGCTGATGTAAATCAGCTTGACTTTATGTAGACATTGAGGAAATATTATTACTAATAAGTCTGTCTCTTGATCTTGATCCCACATGAAAGTGAATGATACCGTAACTTGTTTTTGCTCGAAGATTTTCCTGGAAGAATTATTTTTTTTGTGAACGTGTTGCCGTATTCTACCAGTATGATGTTTACAACAGTAGCAAATGAATTGAGGTATTAAGAGTTTTGACACACCTTGCCCTCCTATGCTGTTTAAGTGGCACAAATAATTCATGGAAGGGGGAATTTCCAGCAAAGCTAACAACATTGCAATATTTATGATTTAGAAGTCTTTCACCATCATCTTTATGGATATGCAATTTAAACATCAACTGCAGTAAAAATATTTTTGGCAGATTTTCTTTCTCCTCCGCCGCACCAGAATAAGGCAGTTTCACCATCTATACAATGCTAATAATATATACTAAAAAGTAATAAAGTTTTATTATTGCTTTAGATTCGAGAAAATTTTGTCATTTCTATAAAACTTTGGTCCTAGTAACACTTTCATATTTATGTCTACATCTACATACTGGAGCCATTTTCCCCCTATAAGGGGAATGGCTGAGTCAAGACAAAATACTCTGACTCTTTGGAAAGAGAAAATACAGAGGAGGGGATTCCCAGCCCCCTCGCTCCGCCCCGTTCAGTCAACTCTTAGGACTCGCAGGGGAACACTGAGGAAGTATTTTAATGATTATGTATTGATTTAAGTTTAGAGAAGTGTTAGTTTTATTTTTCAAAATACACTACTAGTAATTGTAAATCTCTGTTTAGTAGTTTTCTTGTGTTAATCAGGTAAACAATGATGTAAGGGGGCAATTGACTTATATCATTGGTAATTGTATGTCCGTATAAATTTCTCTTGCTGTATCTTATCTCTTTTCTTATTTGGTATGTCACGCTGTGGTTTGTACAAAACTTGACTGAGTAGTTTATTGGTGAAATACTATTAGGATACATTTTGCTTTATAAATGTATGAACTTAGCCATAATAGGAGAATGTGCCAGTTTATGATATGTCGTTTTACCATGTGGAGATTGAATTTCATCACTTTGGTGTTGTAAAAGTATTAGAGCAACTTCATTTCTGTCTGAAAGTTTTTTCTGTTTCTTGTGCCATGTATCCCCATATGTATATTAGTGACTGTTTTCCTGAAGATCTTGCCTTAATTTCTAACATTTTGTCAACGTTGACTTGAAGAGGAAGTGTATTTTAAGTTTAGATACAATAGCATGTTACAGACTTTATGTTTTTTGTTTATTGCATTTGCTATGTAAGTAATTAGAAATATTTTTTGTTTAGAGTATGGTACTAAAGGCTTACGCCAGTATCAATGATGAATCAAGTAAAGAACGTGACTTGAAGATAAAACTCCTTATATTTTTTATCCTAATGCCACTCTACGCTGCATATTTGCCTCTTGATCTCTATGTGTAGAATCAGCATTGAATTGATTGTCTCTGAGTGTCTCAAAGCATCTTTGAAGAGGCTGCTCCATTGGAGGTATTTCCAAACTGTGGCCTTATGGATTTTAACCTCGTTGGAAATGGACTTTTGTATGTGTTTGTTTCTTTTTATGACAGCAAGGCAGAAATAACCAGCTGACTATTTGAAAGCTAAGCAGTAGGATGAGGATTCCGTGTCGTATTACATAACTTCTTAGTCTATCATTTGGTGTTTATAACATTTGGCATTGGTTACATAAGGCACTATGCACCACGTATTTTATGATGCTATTGATAGTACTGCATGTATTTATTTATTTGTTGTCATATGTCCTCGTCTTTAGTAAAATTTAGCATGGGTTAGGGTTTTTGAATAATTCTCATGTTCAGTAAGCCTTGTATGTTACACAAGGTAGTCAAGTAAGGTAAGCTGGCAATCCCCTCCTTCATAAAATAACTTACTACAACAACACCATGAGAGGCTTCAAAATATAGGAATGGGCTTCTATCTACTTTAATTTTATTTATGATAGTGGTGGAGAAATAATCACGAGACTTACTGAAAGCTTAATGTTAAGGTTAAGATTCCCTATCATTAGACTTTACTTTGCAGCAGAAACAAAGGTCATTGATAGAGGGTTTTACATTTTTCTTCAGCGTTTAATATAAAAAAAAAAAAATCCTCTTGAATTTGGT
The DNA here is from genome assembly GCA_037179515.1 of Halocaridina rubra. Lineage (NCBI taxonomy): Eukaryota > Metazoa > Arthropoda > Malacostraca > Decapoda > Atyidae > Halocaridina > Halocaridina rubra. The sequence continues at coordinate 94,061 of JAXCGZ010002118.1, forward strand.
TACATAGGACATTTTTTTCATATATGTATTTTTTTTTGTCACCTGCTCCTGTCTCTGAGTGCAACCTATGTCATCCAGTGATAACGTTTTGTACAAAACAAGTTAGCCAGGAAGTTCCTCCCCTCCGGAAAAAATTCACTCTCCAACAAATCTAGGAGAGGCCACTTCAAAGTCGGGTATCCACCACACAATGAATTGTCACGGTATTTTTTGTGTTTATGTCATGAAAAGTGTTGTAGAGAAAAATACTGTTTATGAAAACTTTGGTAGTCCTCTAAGAAACTTGTGTATTAGCATCACATGTTGTTTATATGCTGAAGAGTAATTATAAGTAGTACTCTTATCGTACAATATCGATCTCTTAGCGTGATAAACTGAGTACTCTTTTGCCTGCTATTTTGTATTTTAATATTTTAGTGAAGTACCAAAACCTTGTCTGTTGTGGCTGTTCAGTATTAGTTTTGCTTTCATATTGTCTGTTATATTAGAATATGGAATATCGTGTTTTGCTTTTGCATGAGAGCAAAAGTCATATTGCTTTCAGTTTTGTATCCATTATATATCTTTCATACATTAATATACCTTCAGCTATAAGTATCTTCTATGGCAAGTAGATGTTATGAATATCTCCATATTGTATCTAATGTATATAAAATCATAAAAAGCAAATTTTTGTTAATGGTGGGAATGATGGTTGTTCAGATGCTACTCTCTTACGTATAAATCTATTCGTACTTTCCTTTCCATATTTACCAGTAGTGTGTTTGAGCCAACTTCAGTTACATAAAACAGAACATCTGCTGAGTCATGATAGAAAATTGTAAGTTCATTATTTTTCATTTCTGAAATGAAGCTTTGCATATTTGATTTTTGATATTTTAACCTTGATTTCTTTGCACTGTTTGACTACTGGATTTTGTCAAAGCACGGTACCTCTTTATCTTCCTATTAACTGGAAGTACATTATTTTGCATTTGAGTAATTAGAAGGATCAAATTTCTATTTTAGATATCTGGTTGAATGCAGGCTATGAGATTATTTGTTTGTTTGTCTCTTTCAGTAGGGCCAATGAAAATTTGCAAAGTAATATTGCAAATTGTATAAATCTCTCTTTTGTAATTAAACTACTGTAGTACAGGAGATCCTAAGTTCAACTTCTCTAGGGGGTTTGTATAATTTCTCTTCATTAAAGCCATTTGAGGATGAGGAGAGAATAGTGACGTCCCTCTGCTTGGTAACACCTGCCAGTTTTGCTGGTTTAGTGAATACATCACTGTGTTTAGGGGTGAGAAACATACAGTTGTAAATTGTTTTCATTTGATGTAATGAATTAAACATACGTATTATATGATAGCATAATTTAAATGTGTATCCATGTTGGTCTAAAGCTTTACACCGACAGACCATTTTAATGCATTTGCAGTATCAGTTTAGATTTTAGAAGTAGTTAAATTATGTCGTGCCACAAGCAACTGAGAGAATGCATGAGGATTGACAGACTTTGATGATATCAAGCTATATCACCTTTTATAGCAGGGTATACTGTTCTATTTTATGTTTGATATAGTAATATTATGGGAATAAGTTATACAATATTTAGAGAGACCACTATATACTTTGGATCCTGTAGTCTAATTTTTTTTAGTTCTGTTATTTTATCACTTATTTATTTTTATGAGCATACTGTACTTTGTTATAAACTAGGTTATGACAATTTTATTGCTGGAGAAGTTGAGTAGTTCCTACCTATTGACAACAAATACCATCAACTTCAGGATTTACATAAGGCTAGGAGTTAAACATTTTTAGAATCCCAGATGTCATTCTCTCTTTCTTTCCTCTGTTTTTCTTTCCTTATCCTGGAACAGGTGACAAGAATACCTCCTCTGTGTTCCCCCTCATGGTGTAAACATTAACTAAATGGAGGAGAATGAGGAGACTGGAAATTTCCCTTTCATATTTCCCTCCTGTGAAAAATCAAGGCATATGATGGGGTTCTGGTAGGAAAACTCTAAGCAGGACCATAAACTCTGTGATTGTGCATGGTTGCAGAACAAAGGAAAGCGAAAGGGAAGAAAGTGATGACATTAAAGTGATAATAAAGATAAATGTGTTAGCACTGTGAAGCAAAGGTAGATGAGTGTGTGCTCTGACTCGGCAACCCCCCTCTCAGTGGAGATTGCAGCCCTTGCATATAGATAAATCTCTGATTACCCACGTCATTTCCTAAGCAGTTCTAGTATCTTTGGTAGATATTGGCTAACTTAGCCCAGTCCTAAAGAATTCCAGTGGTAGTGGGATTGAAATTATTAGTAAAGTCCATTCCCATTCCCAGTCTGTGCCACTAGTGTTAAGATAGACTATATGAATGAAGCCCATTTCTAACACGTTCCAGTATTAGAAACGAATAAGCTAAACTCATTCCTAATCCATTCCATCAACTTAGTGAAAGAAACGGTTAGCTGAGCTTATTCCAAACCAATTCCAGTAGCACTTGTATTGATTCAATGATCTAAGCCCGTTCCCAACTAATTCAGTAACATTTGGGATAATTTAGATAACCAAAGCCTATTCAACACTAATTTCAATAGCTAGTAGCATTTCAGTGGAATTACTTGATTATCTCTATTCCTTACCAGTTATTAGATTAGGATTTAAATTATTAAATAAGCCTATTCCTAACCGACTCCAGTGGTATTGCATATGATGTGAAGAGCTAAGCCCAATCCTATCCAATTTTTCTAGCATTGTATTTGCTTAGAGGAGCTAACATATTCCTGTAACATTGGAATTGATAATGAGTACCGTAGCCTGTATTCAACTCATTAATATTTATAGCTAATCCCATTCCCAACATATTGAAATTGCATTTGCAAAAGTATTAGTGGTTAAGCCTAACCACTTACCTAAGCGTTGAAGTTTTAGTTTCTTAGCTTATCTCATTCTAAACCAAATCTTGGAGCACATGCAATGAGCGTTTAGTTAAGTCTTTGCCAAATGAAATTCCGTAGAACTGAAAGTGAAATTTTTAGTGTACCTATAACCAATTCCATTAATAGTGGAATTGAAATGATTAGCTAAGCCAAATACAGTACTAGCAAAGTTTATCAGAAATGGAATTGAAATATTAAGGTAAGCCCATTCCTAACCAATTCTAAAATCACTGAGAGTGAAATTAATAACAAGGCTCTTTTCCCATCTAATTCTAGTATCTAGGTTTGAAATGATTAGCTAATCCCTTTTCGGTCCAATTCTAGTTGTATTGTGAGTGACTTATTTTTAAAAATTCCCATAGCTATGGAACTGAATTTAATAGCTATGCCAATTTCTAAGTGACTCCAGTTAGCAGTGGAACAGAATGATCAGCTATGCCCATTATAAATCAATTCCAATTTAACTGGCTTAGAATTGATTTGCTAAGTCCAGGCTTAAGCAAAGCCGGTATTATTTTTGTTGAAATTATATTCCAAACAGTTGTAAAGGGATTACTATGATTAACCATTCCATTTGCACTGGAATTGTTTTGATTTTATATGCCTATTCATAACCAATCTCAGTAGCATATATTAGGATCATATAAGCCCATTTCTAACCACAATTTCCGGTAGCATTGTGACTTATATGATTAGTTAAGCCCATTCATAAGCATTCATTTTGAATTGACTGTATTAGCCCAGTTCATTCCTATACTTTCCAGTATAATGGGAATTGAAATAACCTGTTAATTATATAAATAAAAGTGCATTGAAAGCATATCCTTATGTATATAATCTGATACATTTGCTTCACCTGATTCAACAGAAAGCTTGTGGAATAGAACTCTGCTTTGATTGTTTTTCCTTGCGCGGTAAGCATTAGACATTTTATTTGTCTTTTGTAAAATTCCTTACAACTTAAATGTTGCTTTGAGCATTATAGTTTTAGAGCCGTTTGTATCCGAATTCCTCTGTGGTGTGTCTATACAGATTTTTTTTTTTTTTTTTTTTTTTTTTTTTTTGTAAGTTTCTTTTCCATAGCATATATTGTGAAATACATTTATTGTCCTTTATGACCTTTGGTTTAATCATTTTGGCTGCGAGCTTTTTGTTTTAGAGGATTTTAGGATTCTGAAAAAGTACTGTATTTTATTTTTGCATTTAAAAAGTGAAAGTATATCCTGATTCTTTTAAAACACTTTAGTCTTTATGTATTGCATTGTTTATATAGTTTAATTTATAATACAGTATATAATGAAAAACAAGTACTGTTTACTCTAATAATTAAAGTATAAGTGTACAAGTGTCTTCGAAAATTGTCCCTTTAGATCAAATTATTCTAACAAGGAATTATGCGACATCGTTACTTTTTCTTGTTAAATTTTGCAGAAGTACAATAGTTATTGTACTGATTTTTTTTCTGCACCAAAATTTGACAGCACGTAGATTTATGCACAGTGAGTATTCCAGTCGCAAAAGTAATTTCTGTTTATTTTCCCTTAACTTTTCTTAAGCAGGTTGGCAAAGTCCTTTAAGTTTACTTCTACTTTTATGTCTTGAAATCTTTATTTTTATGGTTAAAGCTTTAATATGATATTATTGTTTCCTTTTGCTTTATTGTCTTTTTCTGTCTATAGGTAATAGTGAAGATTTGTGTGATTTTCTGTGTACTGGTGGATCCAATTTTTAGTGCACATTTCATTTGTCCCTCAATAATATCATCCTTTATTGCTAAATGTGTTGCTTCCATCATTTTACAGACTTGAAAAGAGCTTGCTTTAACGTAGTGTATAAATTATGTAAATTCACGTCAAGCACGTTTTTATACATCTACATGATAGTTCTTGACTTTATCCCTGTTATTGCTTTTTTTTTTAAGATTATAATTTTTTTCAGGTGTAGACATGAATCTATTTTATATAAGAGTTGTTTAGGCATTATACCTTTTACACAAAATTCAGAAGAAAATGATCGAGATTACAGGACATCATGCTACCATACCTTTTCAGTCTGAAATACAACTAGATAACAATCTATCAATACATAGACATACCCATCAGTACTTGGAAGATCCTGTTCCTAAACAGTCCAAACCTGAAAGAATTTGTAAACATATATAATATAATTTTTCTGTATTAATATGTAGTCATTTATAGGATTCCAGTCTTGGTAATTATTATATAATTATAGAAAGTGTTCCCATCTTGGTAATAATTACTTAATCATGGATAGTATTCTCATCATGGTAATTAACAATTTATGGTTATGTTACACTGTTGGAAAAAGATGACGTGCTAATTACCAAATAACAGTTGCTAATTAGTAGTTAATCATCTCTCACTGATCCATAGTGATAATGGGGAGAAAAAAACCCACTTTCGAATTCCCTGGATGTTGTAAAAGCTAACCAAAAGAGATGGGAGGAATGAAGGACTGGTGAGTGCATCTTCCCTAACATTTTTTATATGCCACAGAATAGCTGATAGGAGAGGTTAGGCTCTGCAGGCAATGATGAAGTGCTGCTGCCTTATCCTTTTTTTCACTTGTCACCAACCTGCTAGCTCTATTGGAATATGGCATCGTGTTAGAAAAAAATTCCCATTTTTTATGTTACTTTGTAGGATGAAGTTTAGCTTTTGTAGTTGCTACCATTCCCCTATGATCAAAACTAATACTCATGACATACCAATGTGCTTTTATTTTATAGCCAAAGAATTTGTACTTCTTCAGTACTGAACGGGTTAGTGTGTAGTATACAAACTGACTACATATAAAACACAAGGAGTAGTTTTTTAACTGATTTTTAAATTTTTTACTTGACCTTAGCATTATGTATGTACAGTGCTCCCTCGTTTTTCACGGGGTTTTTGTTGCGGGACCCGCCGCGATAGGTGAAAAACCACGAAGTAGGAGCACCATATTTATTATAGGTATTTTACATTTATTTTTACCTTTACTGTGTAAACCCTCCCTGCACTGTTAACAAACCACCCTTTACTTTATTAATAACAGCGTGCAAGCGTAAATTTATATGAACGTGATATTATGAAGATTGAAAAAAAGCATTAAGAACAAACCGCAAACAAACTTTCGATATAATATCATCAGGGAAATAGCGTGTAGAGAATATATATATTTCATTTAAGTTTCCCATGTACAGTACGATATACGTTTTCTTTGAAGGAATTGTATACGATTTCTTTTTCTCTCAGCTGACTTTGTTTACGTTAAGATTTCGTGCAGCATGGTCGATATATAGAATATTGTTTAGAACCAAGGAATATTAATGATACTATAATCTTGAAAAATAGATAAGCCCCAAATAGGGTGAGTAAATAAATATTTTATGAGTAAGATATTGTGCCTGAACAGTGATAAGCATCAGCTGATACGGAAGCGGCAAAAAGTTTTGGTTAGAGGTTCGTTCTCCCGCATCCTCCTCCTCTTCTACCGCGTAATGCAATCGAATATTATGAAGAGAATTGAAAAAAAGCATTAAGAACAAACAGCAAACAAACTTTCAATATAATATCGTCAGGCAAATAGCGTGCGAGGGTGTATCAGTAGATACGGAAGTGCCAAAACGTTTGTAGATAGAGGTTCGTTCTCCCGCATCCTCCTCCTCTATTACCGCTTACTGCGATGGAATATTTTGAAGAGAATTGAAAAAAGCATTAAGAACAAACAGCAAACAAACTTTCGAAATAATATCGTCTGGGAAATAGCGTGTAGAGAATATATATATTTCATTTAGGTTTACCATGTACAGTACGATTTACGTTTTCTTTGTAACGAATTGTATAGTTTTCTTTTTCTCTCAGCTGATTTTGTTTACATTAAGATTTCGTGCAGCATGGTTGATATGTAAAGAGGATAGAATAATGTTTGGAACCAAAGAATTTTAATAATACTATAATCTTGAAAATTAGATAAAACCCAAACAGGGTGAGTAAATAAATATTTTGTGAGTAAGATGTGCCTGAATAGTGATAAGCATCAGCTGATACGGAAGCGGCAAAACGTTTTGGTTAGAGGTTCGTTATCCCGCATCCTTCTCCTCTTCTACCTCTTAATGTGATCAAATATTATGAAGAGAATTGAAAGAAAGCATTCAGAACAAACAGCAAACAAACTTTCGATATAATATCGTCAGGCAAATAGCGTGCGAGGGTGCATCAGCTGAAACGGAGGCGGCAAAACGTTTGCATCCTCGTGCTCAAAAGTAGCATATACCCAGAAAATGTGTGATATAAAATAAACAACATGTATTCAGTAGTAGGTTGGCTCATGGCACCAGTTATGCTGAATATTCTTGGAAATTCATTAAACATCTTTTATAATCTCTTCATATCTGACAGGTTATTACACTCTCCATCTCTGTTTCTCTTTACTTTATGTATTCTTCGTGCCCAGGCCCAATAATGGCTGTTTTATATTATTATTTTTTGGCCCTTCCTGGTGTCACAATTGTTTTTTTTTCTCCCCCAAAAAATTCGTGATGCACTAAATTTGCAGTAGGTGAATCGCGATGTAGCAAAGGATTACTGTACATAGATTCTGACCAAGAATAATTTATAAATATTAAAATTGTAGAAAATTTTCTCTTTGATATTTTTATCATTGATCCTCTTCTCCATTAACTTGTATTATTGTGTATTATCATATTGAATAATTTCTATTAATACTACTTATAGTTTAGTTATGTTTTTATAGTATCAACTGCATCAATATTTAATGCTAGTGAATATCACCTACATTTATATTTATTGTATTTGGGACACAGGATTCTATTCTTGTTTACATACATATTGTTGTTTAAAACTACAGTGCCCTTTCATCATTCTCTAAACTTTTTCAATATATTTAAATACTGTACACGTTTTATCAGATTTCAAGTAAAAACACCCACGTATGCCCTGTGTGAAAGTAAATATAAGTATATTAGAAATATAAATATACAGTGTTGCCTCCCTTATCGCGGTAGTTCGGTTCCGGGACCCAGCGCGAACCAGGAAAATCGCGAAGTAGGATCAGCCTTTAAAAAAAAAAAATAATATATATATATATTTTTTTTAAGATGATTATGACACCAGGACAGGCCAAAAATTATAAAATAAAACGGCCTTTATCAGGCTGTAAAGAGAAACAGAGATGGAGAGTAGGATGACCTGTCAGATGTGAAGGGATTATAAAAGATGTGTAATGAATATCCAGCTCTCTGCTGGGTTTACTATACCTCTGCATTACCTTCATGATGTCTATTCTAAAACTTCTCCTTAGATCTTATTATTATTATTATTGGCAACAATAATTTTCCTTTGATGATGATTGGGGAGATTATTATTATTATTATCATTATTATTAATATTATCATCATCATTATTACTACGG